>CAUYLG010002275.1:0-21422 GCA_963573385.1 Cacajao melanocephalus | reverse complement strand
GGATATCCTTGTTAATTTTCTATCTCGTTGATCTGTCTAATATTGACAGTGTAATGTTAAAGTCTCCCACTATTATTGTGTGCGAGTCTAAGTCTCTTTGTAAGTCATTAAGAACCTGCCTTATGTATCTGGGTGTTCCTGTATTGGGTGCGTATATAATTAGGATTGTTAGCTCTTCTTGTTGCATCGATCCTTTCACCACCATGTAATGTCCCTCTTTGTTTCTTATGGTCGTTGTTGCTTTAAAGTCTGTTTTATCAGAGACGAAAATTGCAGCTTCTGTTTTTTTTTCTCTCCATTTGGTTGATATGTCTTCCTCCCTCCCTCTGTTTTGTTTTTTAATAGGAGAGTTGAGTACTCTTGGATGTGAGTTTGCAACTGTAATTTTTGTTGCAAAGGCCTGGGGTTTCACAGAAGTTCTGAATCAGTTTTCAGCTAACATTTTTCATTTGAGATTTCTCTGCCCTGCGGGCTCCATCCATTTGGATTCTGTGCTCATGTGCTCTGCAGGTGTGGGGCTTTGAGTGCTCACGGGAGACCTGACAACTCATCTAGAGTCTGAGACACTAAGGGACACTTTCTTAGCACTTCTCTGTGCCCCCTTTTCAGGGACCAGGCCCATCCTTCAGTGCCCTGGACTTTCATAAGCTTGGCACCTCCATGTCCTGCCTCCTGTCTCCAGAGGGCAGAAAGCCCTGCCCTGTAAGCCCTGTTGCTTCCATCTGGGTTTATTCTCAGCCTGGGGGCTTGCTGTGCCGACTCGCGTCTCTACTCGGCCTTTTTCACTCTTCATTTCTTGCACCTAGGAAGTTCTTTTTTATTATTTATTTTTTTAATTTTTGAGACCGAGTCTCGCTCTGTCTCCCAGGCTGGAGTGCAGTGGGGCAATCTTGGCTCACTGCAACCTCCGCCTTCTGGGTTCAAGCGATTCTCCTGCCTTATCCTCCTGAGTAGCTGGAACCTCAGGCAGGTACCACCACATCCAGCTAATTTTTGTATTTGTGGTAGAGACAGGGATTTCACCATGTTGGCCAGGCTGGTCTTGAACTCCTGACCTCAAGTGATCGGCCCACCTCAGCCTCCCAAGGGCTAGACAAGCGTAAACCACTGTGTCCAGCCAGTTTCCTTTCTTTCTTTCCTTCAATGTCAGCAGCATGTTTTAAAGCATGTTTTGGTCTTATTTTATCTGTGTTGAACAGAGGAGAGAGAAAGGGCATTGTAGTATCTTAGCTGCCTTCAGAGATGGCACATTTTGTAGAATGTGTGTTATTAGCCAAGGATTGCAATAATACCAGAATCTCTATAGTCTTGTGCATTTTTATTATTTATTTACTGAAAAACATTTTACTTTGCATATTCGAAACCAAATAACGTGTTTAATTTATTTCCCTAAAATAATATTTTAAAATCTCACTATGAATACTCAAGGAAGTTTCCATCAGTTTCCCATGTACTGAAGTAGCTTCCTGAAGAAGCTTCCATACACGGTGCTGGTGGTTCAGTGGATGTGTGAGAGCAAAGCCAGCCTTCAGGTGCAAAAGCTTTTTCTCAAGGCTGTGCGCTAAAAACAGTATGGAGAAAAATGATACTTTTTATTAGAAAAACTGTAGAAAAGAAGCACATTATGAGCACTTTGAAGTAATGGCCCCATAGCTTAGCTTCATCAGGTATTTGTTTATGCAACAGTTGTGGAATTTCCTTCCTCGTGACACACAGGTTTTGTTTTTTTAGCAATCCTTCACCGGGCTGACATTTCTTCCACTATTGATTTTGGCTTCTCTTCATTACTCTGTTACGCGGGCGGAAAATTTAAGTAAAAATCTCTCTCTGTCTCTCTCTTTTTTTTTTTTTTTTTTTTAAACTCTGCTTCATAGTAATCTGGTGTTGGGCTGGGTGAGGAGGGAAAGGGGATTGGCCTGATTCCTTCCAGGGGTTTTATACTGTAGTTGAGAACTAGGCTTGGGATGGGGGGCTTGGGAGATCTTTACAATAGTAAGTAATATCAACATTGGCAGAATAAGGTAAAGCAATCAAAATAGCTGACATCATTGGCCAAGGATGGACAAGAAAGGAATGTTGGTGACCGGGCGCGGTGGTTCATGCCCAAAAGCTCAGCACTTTGGGAGGCCATGGTGGGCAGATCATCTGAGGTCAGGAGTTCAAGACCAGCCTGACCAACGTGGCGAAACCTCCTCTCTACTAAAAATACAAAAAAATTAGCTGGTTGTGGTGGTGCACACCTGTAGTCCCAGCTACTTGGGAGGCTGGGGCAGAAGAACAGCGTGAACTCGGGAGGCGGAGGTTGCAGTGAGCTGAGAATGTGCCACTGCACTCCAGCCTGGACGACAGAGTGAGACTCTGTCTCCAGAAAAAAAAAAAAAAGAAAAAAAGAAAGACAAAGACAGAGAGAGAAAGAAGGAAAGAAAAAGAAAGAGGGAGAAAGAACGTTTGTAATGGAGCAGAGCTAATGACGGAAGTACCTCTGGGGAAGAGGCCTTGAGCATGGCCTCGAGCTCTGGAGGTTTAGGTGGGACAGTCATCCCCACAGAGGACGGAGACTCATCCGAGACGCGCAGACTGTCACGAAGGACCTGGAGGTCTCGCTCAGGAACGTCTCCTTCGTGACGAATTCTTGTCAGTTTTCCTGCGTCCCTTGGTTGGACGCAGCTGCCCCGACTTCTCATACCCCGCACCTGCTTCATCTCTTGCAACAGTGTTTGGCACACTATGGTATCCGCTTCCACCGTCGACTTCCCAGTTAGAGCAGGAGCCCGGCAGGGCTGGGACAAGGTCTTACCTTGAATCCCAAGAAATGAGGATTTCATTTAAATCGCGTTTAAAACCGTGGCTTGCTGGATGATGGCTGGACCGTGTCAGCTGGCGTCAGTGGTGGATACATTGTGGGAACAGCTTTTTCCTTCCTCCCGACCCCGCCTCCAGTCCTTGCACTTTGCAGTCACACACCCTAGACTGGGCTTGGGAAGTAAAAGAGCCAGTCTGAGGAAGCATGTGACCTGCCGATAAAGGACTGGGCTGAATGTTTAGAGCCAAACGCACAAAAGGGCTGAAGGATTTGATGAGCACTTTTGGGTGCTTAGCACCGAACTGCAGAGAAGCAATAAAGTCGGGTGGGACTGGGAATGAAAAGTTGAAGGTATGATCCTTTCCCCGCGCTGCTCATGCACGGGCTGTGAGTATCGGTCACCACTGCAAGGCAGCCAGAGTCCCACGGAGTGCATGGCTGAGTGCCTAGTGACAGAGTTCCCGTGGGCAGGACAGTCACGGAGCTGCTAGGGCTTGAGCTGCGTGGCATTTAGTCACGCATGTCACCTTCACATGGCCCTCGACAGTCTCCAAGTACTTCCAGGCCCTCGAGCGTCCCAGGAGGGCGTGAGGGGGAAGCTTCGACTCTAGTTCAACGAAGGCTTTTAGTAAGTGGTGGCCTCGGGCAGAAGATCTCGGTGTTTGGATGACAGCAGGCTGCTGCATAGGAGCAGCGCAGGCCAGGGCGCTGTGGTGGAGACACCACCCTCAGGGGTCATGTGACCTTGTTTTGGGGAGGAAGGAGGTGGAACATCCGCACCGTTGATGTCGACGCATGTCTTCTCAGAAGGCTCCGAATCAAGATGAATACGCTGAGGACGCTCAGGGTCGAAGGGAAAGGTCAAAGATGTGCTTCTAGAACAATGGAAGAGTCCGTGCAACTTGCTCTCTGTCTATAGCGGTAAGGGAGACTTTAAATCTCTTCAAGAATTTATTCTGGGGTAATATCGTTTAGCATTCAGGATCATCTTGGTTTTATAAACAGCAAAGCAGATGGTTCTTATGAAATCAGAACACTGTTGGTTTTTATAACAGGTTTTTATGGAACTAACACATGTCAAAATATTTTATTTATATTTAAAAAAAATTCCAACACTTTCAGCCCTTAACTTATTTTAAAAATAAATTTGTATTACGGAAAAGTTTAATTCTTACTATTCAGAAAAAAATATTAATAGGCCCAGGGTCAGAAGAAGGTTATTTCCTAAGTGAAATAAAAATATTATTTAAAAAAAACAGAAACCAAAAGTAATGCCATTGATTCAAAATGTAAGCAGAAAAAGAGTAAGTAACGGTTATTATTCTGAGAATAATTCGTTTATCAGGAAGCTGACGGACTCCTGGCTATGTTCTCATAGAAGAGGAATTTACAATATGATATTCCTCACCCACACATTTGTGTTACACTTCTACAGTCATTCAAGTTCAAGGATTTTCTGAGCACCTGTTATGTGCCAGGCACCCTGTTACACACAAGGGATGTAGGTGAGAGGAAGGCAGCAGTTTTGCCACCAAGACCTAGAGCTGTAGGGACAGTGCCCAGGAGGCCGTGCCGAGCACAGAAGCCACCAACACAGCATCTGTGCGGGAGGCGGGGATGGGGGAAGCGGGGACGAGGGAGGCGGGGACGGGGGAGACCGGGACGGGGGAGGCCCTGGACCCAGGGCTCCACAGCTCAGCTGACCAGGAGTTGACCAGGCAGAGAAAAAGGGAAAGGAGGCCGGGGCGGTGCCTCATGCCAGTAATCCTAGCACTTTGGGAGTCAGAGGCAGGCGGATTGCCTGAGTCAGGAGTTTGAGACCACCCTGGGCAAATGGAAAAACCCTGTGTCCATTAAAATACAAAAAATTAGCAGAGCATGGTGGTGCACACCTGTAGTCCCAGCTACTCGGGAGGCTGAGGCAGGAGAATCTCTTGAACCCAGGAGGCAGAGGTTGTGGTGAACTGAGATCACGCCATTGCACTCCAGCCTGGGTGACAGAGTGAGACTGTCTCCAGAAAAAAAGAAAAAGGAAAAGGGAAAGAAGAGTCCAGGTTGGAGGCAAAATGGTAAAGGGCATGGAGAAAAAGTGGGAACGAGAGGCTGCGAGCGCAGGAGCCCTGCGTGCGGCTGGGCAGGACTGGGGGGCGGGTGCTGGGAGTGCCAGGTCCCAGGGTCAGCTTCCCACTGGCACCAGGACCACCCCTCCTCCCCAGACAGCTGCATGGGCAAGGCCAGCTTCCCTCCTCATCGCTACAGAGCTTGAGGTCAGATTCGTGGGTTGTTCCCGTCTGTGGGTGAGAAACGGCTTCTTTGTGTAGCTTCTCTTCAGAGTGAAGTTGAGTTTTTTCGTGTGGTTCCGTCATTTGCATCTTTCTTTCTGTGCCTTCTTCACTTCTCTAGCGATTTTCTATCCAAGTATTGACATTTTCCTTCTCTATTTCCAGAAGCACTTGGTAGAGCCGAGATGTTTAAGCAGAGACGACTTTTCTCAGTCTGTTGTTTGCTTCTGAGGTCCTTTAGCCACACAACCTTTTCACGTGAGTCACAGGTTAAAAGGCTGCCGGATTGTGGAAGAACACACCCGTGCACTCTGCTGGTACATGCATGGCTTCATTTTTTTTCATTAAACTCATGGTCTGTTGAGAATGTGTCCTAGTCCATTTTATAAAGAACTGACCCCATGTGATCTTTTTAGGTCTGTCTACTCATTTACTGCAGCACCACTTATTTTTTAAAATATTAATTTAAAATAATATTTTAAAAATCTATTTTAAAAAATGGATATTGAGATGGGTTTTCGCCCATTGCCCAGGCTGGTTTTGAACTCCTGGCTTCAAACGATCTGCCTACCTTGGCCTCCCAAAGTGCTAGGATCACAGGCGTGAGCCATTGTGCCCAGCCTGCAACACCACATATTAAAACACCTCTCTCCCCACTGATCCGAGATGCCCCTTTATCTTATAGCTCGTTGCCACATGTAGTTGTATCTGCCTCTAGGATTTCCGCTCTTCCTTTGGTCTTCGTACTAATTCACACGCTAAGACCAAGCTGCCAGAGAGAGTCTCACAGAAGGTTCCAGTGTCTGAGCCCACCCCATCCCAGTTACTCTATTTTCCAGGGTTCCTTTCTATTCTTGCTCTTTCATTTTGCCAAAAAGATTATAATAAAATTGTGGAGCTCCAAGAAAAACCTGATGGCATATATGGTATTTTGGGAGTAATTGGTGTAAATTTATAAACCAACTTTGGAAAACCTGGCATCTTCATGTGTTGACTCTTCTATTCAGGAACATGCTGTAACTTTTCTTTTTCTTCTCTTCTCTTTTTTTTTTTTTTTTTGTGACAGAGTCTCACACTCTTGCCCAGGCTGGAGAGCAGTGGCACCATCTCAGCTCACTACAACCTCCGCCTCCTGGATTCAAGTAATTCTCCTGCCTCAGCCTCCCAAGTAGCTGGGACTACAGGCGCGCGCCACCACGCCCAGCTAATTTTTGTGTTTTTAGTAGAGACAGGGTTTCACCATGTTGGCCAGGCTGGTCTTGATCTCTTGACCTGTTGATCTGCCCGCCTCGGCCTCCCAAAATGCTGGGATTACACGCATGAGCCACCAAGCCCAGCCTGACTTTTCACTTATTTGAATTTAATTATGTATTTTCAGCAGGTTCTATCATTTTCCCTGCGAAGGATTAGAACATTTCTTACTAAGTTTATTCTGAAGGATTAGAACATTTCTTAAGTTTATTCCCAGGTGTGTATTTTTTGCTATCACAAATAGAGTCATCCCCCAGTGTGTCTTCTGACTTTGTGTGTATAAAGGCTATTGATGTTTTCACATTACTTTTATAACCTGCTATTTTGTTAAATTATTTTATTGATTTAGTAATTTTCTTTGCTATTTGATTTTTGATTTCTCAGATGTATGGCTGTATTAGCTCCAAGCAGAGATTGTTTTACCTTTTCTTTTCTGACTCTTTTTTTTGTTTGTTTGTTTTTTAAATTTTAAAAATTTAAATTTTTAACAAATAAAAGAAATTTTTTTTTCTTTTAAAGATGGGGTTTCACCATGTTGGTCAGGCTGGTCTTGAACTCTCGACCTCAGGTGATCCGCCCGCCTTGGCCTCCAAAGTGCTTGGATTACAGGCGTGAGCCACCACGCCCGGCTCTCTTTTCTGACTCTTATGTCACTAATGGATTTCTTTTGTCCAGTGGCATAAGCCAATCATAGCTTGATGCAATATTAAAAAGTATTGCAGGTAGCGGGCATCGTGGACTTTTCCTTCCTATTTCTGGGAAAAACTTCAGTATTCTTTAAAGGTAAGATGTTCACAAAGGCTAAAATATTTACTATCCAGTTTTTTTTCAGAAAAAGTTTGCCAGCCCTTGCTATAGATGAAGAAACTTCAGAAGGTGTGAACCCTGTGCAGTGTGTATGCCTTGATTGAATTATTATTTTTAAAGCACCGACTGGAAGAATAAACCTACTAGACAACTGGAGAAATGTGAGCACGGACTTTTGGCTGGCGTTGAGGAATGACTGTTCATTTTTAAGGCGTGGCCATGGCCATCTTGTTATGTCCTAAAGTCACCATCCTCTCCAGAGGTACTGGCCTTCACGGGTGAAACGGGTCTCAGGCAACTTCAGGATGAGAGGCAGGGCAGGCCCCGGGTCTGCAGCCGGGTGATGTGCACTCGGGGCTCGCTTTTCCGTTCTTTTACTTTTCTATCTTGGTGTATTTTCTCAGTGAAAAGTTAAAAAAGATCTCGGCCCCAAGCATCTTCCCACGCATTGAGAAGGGGTTTCACCCACCGCCTGGCCAGGTCTCCCTTTGCGTCATGCGTATGGCAACACCTCACAAGGGACCCCCTCCGTGTAAAATTAATCCTGCTGCTGGGGATGACGTGGAGTCACTGAGCGTCAGGACACACTTGAAAATGAAGAAAGGAAAGAACTTGGTTCCAGCTAAGTCAAAACCTGCAGTTCAGGAAACTGAGGCTGACGTCGCAGCACGCTTGACCAACTGCAACCAACCAGCAGTTCTGGCAGCCGCCAGGGAGTCCGCGCTCTCACTGCACTCCCGTCTGTGTTCAGATTGGGCAGGAAACTGTGTTTTCGGACGTGACTTCCTGTTCCGTGTTATTTGTACCTGTCGATGGACCCAGAGCCACATGAGGTTTCGTTTTCAGAGCAGACATCCAGTCTCCTGGTATCCATTCAAGCTTTGCTGAACTGACCTGGAGCTGAGGAAAACAAGACTTTTAAGAGCTGGAACATAAAAATCAAATGTTATATATCATATATTGCTGAGTGTGATTTTCACTTTGTTATCTTTGGGCCCTCTAAACTAGAGCTAATTTAGTTATGGGATAATTATACCCTTCCTCCCTCCTTTCCCTCCCCTCACCTTCTCCCCTCTCCTCCCTTGCTCCCTTTACCCTTACCCCAACTCCTTCCCTTCCCTCCCCTCCCCTTCTCCCCTCTCCTCCCCTGCTCCCTTTCCCCTTACCTCCCCTCCTTCCCTTCCCTCCCTTCCCCTTCTCCCCTCTCCTCCCCTGCTGCCTTTCCCCTCTCCTCCCTCCCTCCCTCCCTTCCTTCCTTGCAAGCACTTGTCACTTCCTTTATGCTTATTGTATTTTTATAGTGGAAAGCAGTATCTTTACTCTTTCTTAACCTCTGTTAATCTTTTGTTGAAGAATCTTGACAGTGTTGGGGGGTGGGAGGTACACAGGGCACTGAGTTCCCCGGTTTCTGAGCCCGCCTGTAGGGTAGCTTTCCGCTTCTTCTATTAATGCAGCTTTTTCACTTGTTCTCTCAGGGTTTATGGTCCAGCAGTGTCTCAGAGCGTGGTCTTTGGAGATATATGCCCCCTACTCACGCCTCTTTTGGATGGGTGAGTTAAAATATTGTTAAGGCCAAGTATCATAGTCACATTTAAATATAAATGCGCTTCATTGTGCTGTGGAGTGAGAATGTAGCATTAGAGTCTGAGCATTTTACAGGACTGAAGGGCACGCCCACCGTAACCCAGCGTGACGCCACTTGCATCGAAAAGGGACAAGAATGAGTTGGAGAATGCTTGTTAACTGAGTACCCCTACCCGGGATTCCAGACTCCACCTTAGTCACATTGCATGTGGGCTTCAGCTCTGATAGCAGCCGCCGTTCTCTCTGGGATTCTTTTATGTTTCAGAATTTTAATAAAATCTATAAGAAATGTTAAAGTCAGACCTAGGGACTTTTCCCTTTGGGACTTTGCTTTCTGTTCTTGCAATACACAACTACTGATGTCAAAGGCAGTGGGTCGTAATTCAGGGATGATGAATTTTTTTACTTCATGGAGACACCTTAAGCCAAGACTTCCTACTCCTGGGCCTTTGGAAGGAGCTCAGTTTTGTGGCGGAGTCTCCATAAAGTTCCTGACGAAGACGGACTTGACTCGAAATTGATCCAGCAAAGGCTTCTGCACAGCCACGCTCAAGGAACTAGGCACTCTAATTATACAGTGTGCTGTGCACCCCAGAGGCACGTGATCTGATGAGTAGGGTCAACTCGGGAAGCTGCTGTGTCTGACTGCGTGCACGCTGGCGGGGCCGCGCCTCCAAACAGGATACCACTGCTGTTTCAACTCTTCCTCCAGAGGCTGGAATTTTATACCCATCTGAAAAAAATGTTTTTGAAAATGATAGGGTAGTCTCTGTTTAAGTAGGCATCTTTTAAGTAAGCAGATTCCTGAAATAAGAAGCACATCGTGGTTAGAGTGATCACTGCCAGAGCTGCCTTTCCAGGATAACACAAAACAGATGGAGTTATTTTAAGTCCTGAGTCTTGTCGGTGAAAAGAGTCAAACTCTGTAAACTATTGGGAGAGATTTATTCTGAGCCAAACATGAGTGACCGTGGCTCGTGACACGCCCTCGGGAGGCCCTGAGAACATGTGCCCAAGGTGGTCGGGGCAGTTTGTTTTTATACGTTTTCAGGAGATGTGAGACATCAGCCAAATTCATTTAAAAAATGCATCAGCTCTGGACCTTCTGCTTAAGGCAAAGGATTGTGGAGACCAAAGTTCTCATTTGCAGAGGAAGCCTTCAGATTTGGCGAGAGCAGGTGGTCAGTGTTTCTTATCAGAGGTCAGGCCGGTGTTGATGTCAGTGCCGGAAGGTGTGATGAGGCCTGTCCGGTCCCCACGTCCCATCATGGCCCCAACCGGACTCTGAGTTAAATTTTAGAGTGCTCTGGTCAAGAAGGAAGCCCATGCAGATGGTTGGGGGCCTTAGAATTTTATTTTTGCTTTACAGCTTCCTTCTTCAGGAAGCTTCCTGTTCCTCTACATTCCTAAATGGTTTGAAAGACCTTAGAAGAACCCATTTATCTGTTGTCATCAAAGATATTCTCCATACTAAGAAAGGCACGTAAAAGAACTCAGGGAAGCTGGAAGAGACAGGGAGTGTAGTGGGGTTTTGTTATGAATGCCTTGAGATTTTTTGATTCTGGAAGGAACACTCCAGGCTGCTAACGGAGAGGCCTGATCAGCTTTGCGGGAGTGTGAGGCTTCCAGGCTCTTGTTGCTGCGACTCAAACGGTCAGCCCAGGACCGGCCTCTGCTGCTTTCCTGTCCTGCTCCAGCGGCGATTTAGATGTCAGTCAGGACAGTGTCTTGTAACTGTTTTATCAAAACAATAGCCTTTATTTGTTTGACTTGTGGTGGGTACACCACGTTAAACACGCGTTAATAAATCGGAGTCACAGCTGACCAGTTAAGTCAGAATTTCTGAGTGTACGACCTGCTTCATCTCCCCGGGTGAGTTGGACGGGTGGTCAGGGCTGGACATCCTCCTCTGAGGCGCCAACCCACCTAGCATCGGGTCAAGTGGACCCACCACACCTTTACAACCATGAAAATCTTAAATACCGTGACTGAGAAGATGGCTTTCTATCAAACTTATTTTAAATATTCTTCCAAATATTTCTGATCTTCCCATTGACATTTTGGGCTAAATAACAAAACTGGAAAGAAAGGTAGGGATCTGTTGGTAGTTCGTATCTTCTCCGAAATAAGCTGCAGTCAGATAATTTCAGAGTCGTAGGGCTGAGAAGCAGCAGGTGCCACTGTCACACAGACGACTTCGGCTCATGCGGATTGACTGCGGACATGAAAACCCCAAAGTCCCTTCCAATTACAAAGCACAAAAATTTTTTTTATGAAAACATATACAAAAATGGCTCATGCTTATAATCCCAGCACTTCAGGAGGATAAAGCAGGAAGATCCCTTGGGCCCAGGAGTTTGAGACCAGCCTGGGCAACATAGTGGGACCCCCATCTCTATATTAAAAAAATGTATTACCGTCTTAAGTATTACTCTAGTTAATGATGTTAATAATCAATTACATATGTTAAAGGAAAATACTTTCGGAACATCAAAAGAAAATACGTAAACTTTTATATCATTTAACATACATTATATATAGTAAGTGTGATTTTAGGGAGATGGAGTCACACTGGGCAGCTCTGATGCTGCATTGAAAGTTACAGTGAAGCCAGGTATGGTGGCTCACGCCTGTAATCCCCATGCTTCGGGTGGCTGAGGCAGGCGGATCACTTGAGGTCAGGAGTTCCAGACCAGCCTGGCCAACATGGTGAAATCCCGTTTCTACTAAAAATACAAAAATTAGCTGGATGTGGTAGTGCATGCCTGTGATCCCAGCTACTCAGGAGACTGAGGCAGGAGAATCACTTGAACCAAGAAGGCAGAGGTTGCATTGAGCTGATATCCCCACTGCACGCTGGCCTGGGTGACAGAGCGAGACTCCATCTCAAAAAAGAAAAAGAAAAAGAAAGTTATGGCGTAGGTGTGGGGCCTTGCTAAGGTCAGAATCCCCGTGTGAACGCTGAGCCATTGAACAGGGAGGTGAAAACGCCCGGGAGAAACTGGGATGGATGGACCCATGCTGCGTGTGGCAATGCAAACACCCTTTAATCCAATCTTGTACGACAGGATAGCAACAAGAATGGATTATGCAAAGAATGGCTGTGGTTCAATGAAACCCTAATTTATAGGAAATGGAGTAGCAGTGGAATAGGAAATGAAACACTGCATTTCTCATACAAGTAAAAATGTTTCCTGGAATCTTCTTGGCATCAGTCCCACGTGTGTCTTGCCGACTGAATCTGCTCTGAATTTTAGGTACAAAGTTTGCGTTATGGCGTGTGGACAGACGGGCAGCGGGAAGAGCTGCACCGTGCTGGGACCCCATTCGGACGACAGCCCTGTCCTGCAGCTCCTCCCACAGAGGGACTTAGGAATTATCTCCAGAGCAGCTGAGGAGCTTTTCAGGTACCACTGATGGTGATGAGTGGGGCAGAGAACTATGGCAGGGAAGCCAGGTGGGCGGCTCCTTAGTTATCACGTGGCAAAAATTATTGCTATTTGAAGAAACTGATCAAACCGCATAATCTCCCCAGATACATTCAACACTGCCCAGCACTTCCAGACTTCTCAGCATTATTGCCATACATTCCTGTGATGAAATTATGTTGAAATTCTATCATGAAGACAAAACTTTTTTTATTTTTCAATTTTTTTGGAGACAAGGTCTCGCTTTGTCACCCAGGCTGGAGTGCAGAGGCACAATCTCGGCTCACTGCAACCTCTGCTTCCCGGGTTCAAGCGATTCTCCTGCCTCAGCCTCCCTGGTAGCTGGGATTATAGGCACCCACCACCACACCCAGCTAATTTTTGTATTTTTAGTAGAGATGGGGTTTCACCATGTTGGCCAGGCTAGTCTTGAACTCCTGACATCAGGTGATCCACTCGCCTTCGCTTCCCAGAGTGCTGGGATTACAGGCATGAGCCACTGTGCCTGGCCAAGGCAAAACTTCTTGAAAGAGATCTCGAGATGGTGTGGGATGGTGGGGGATGGTGTGGGATGGTGGGGGATGGTGTGGGACGGTGGGGGACGGTGGGGGACGGTGGGGGATGGTGGGAGATGGTGTGGGATGGTGGGGGATGGTGGGGATGGAGGTTTTCTGTCCTGAAATGGGAAGCACGGAGTGAAAATTCCTGTCCTCCGGTTGCCTTTCCTCTCCCCCATCAAGAGTCTACACATCCACTTGGGTCCAGCCAACATGGTCTGTGAGGAGGCTCGAGACCCGTTAGCACATTCCCGAAAGAGACCCACTGCGGTGTCATGGTTTCACCAACATTAGTCCTAGAGGAAAACGAGTAAAAAGTTGTCTCAGCAGTCAGTCCAGAGGCGTGGGAAAGCCTGAATGTCCTCGGGATCTCATCCTCAGGCTGGCAGGGGCCTCCCGTCTTTGGTGGAGACGTGGCAGAATGTTCACGCTCACACGTGTGTGTCCTGCACTGCAGGGTGGCGGCTTTCTCGGTGGCAGGTCCCCGAAGTGGTCAGCCCCTCGGAGCAGCACGCTGGCAGTGCAGCTGGCTGGCCCTTTGTGCCCACACCCTCCAAGATTCGATTCTTGTCTCTTGTGTGTCCTCAAGTGGCCCGTTCACATCTGAAAACTAGGGCCAGACCAAGATGTGAGAGCTTCCGTTATAGCTAATATTTCGGTGCCTCTTCAAACCAATACTCTTTAAGTATTTGTGCACATAAACCAATGTATGTGTGAATTTGCCTCTCTTCGCTCTTTCTGAAGCAAAGCTGGCCAGCACCTCGCTGTTTCCGGTTCTCATCTCCGGTGCCCAGGAGACACTGGCCCGGAGGGAGAGACTGTGTATAGGAACAGACCTTCGGTGAAAAGGCCATGTGGAGCGCAGGCCTGTGCGTTCTCTGGGGCGGGGTCCACACACCGCGTGTACCCATCCCGCTGGGGAATGCCACGCATCAGTCCTGCCCACGCGTCGTGTGGCCACATCTGCATTCCACAGAGCATGGGCCGGTGGAGCAGGACAGCTGCCACAGCAACACAGCCCACCATGGACACAGGCCACCGCAGACACACAGCCCACCACGGATACAGCCCACCACGGACACAGCCCGCCATGGACACAGGCCACTGCGGACACACAGCCCACCACGGACACAGCCCACCACGGACACAGCCTGCCGCAGACACACAGCCCGCCGCGGACACACAGCCCACTGTGGACACACAGCCAAGGGCTGTTAACTTAGGCAACCAAGGCCCAGTCTCAGGTGCTGCACTGCGTCACGCGTTTGATTCAGTTTCAGAATTTCACAACCCTGTGGCTCCAGACATGGGTCACAGACATGCTGGGAAGTGCCAGGTGACTGCTGGGGACGTCACTTTCCATTTCTTCTTGGGTCCCTTCTCCAGGGAAAGGATCCTCACCAGGGGGTGATGGCCCCCAGTAGCGGGGAGCCTGAGGGTCAGCCCATCGGGTCAGCCCATCGGGACACAGCGGAGCTGCGGCTGCCGGTGGCTTTCCCAGCCTCGTTTGGAAAGAGAGACGCTGGAGAACAGGAGGAGGGAATCCTGGAGAAAGGCTCTCCCTGGACAAGGCTGTCCCCCTCCCCGGAGGCCCTGGCTGCCCTGCACGGCCGCCCTCACTCACACACGCACCCGACACGTTAGAGACCCTGCTCCGTGCACCGCTAACCTTAGCATCTGCACTGACAACGCGACAGCTGTCCACATTAGTGGAGAAAGTCAGCTTGCATGGCTGGTGCATGTCATTAAATATTCAAGGCGTCATTCTTCCTTCTGCCAAGCAAACTCTTGAGGGCCCAGAAACAAAGGCTTAGGCAAGAGTGCTGGGAACCGAGGTAGAAAGAGAGAGAACGGGGGGAGTTTAGAGATGCCACCCCGCACCCACCCCAATGCATTTCTTCTCACCTGTGACAGCGGGGACACCATGGTGGGAGGGGAGATGTGGCATGGCAGTGCGTCCGGGAGGCCGGCTTCGTCACGTTCCCAGCGGGAGCTGCTTGCATGCGTCCAAGGTCGTTTCACCTTCAGCTGGGCTTAGAGATGCATGATGCACGGCCATCAGAGCAGGTGTCTTACATCCTGTGGCTGCATTTCCCCATGGCTCTAGAATTTACCAGGAAGCACATCCAAGACAGCAGAGGGCTGCTGAGGTGGGGACTGCGCTGAGGGGGCATGGGGAAGGGCTGTTAGCTGCCTACAAATGCTAGGGAAGATCCATCGGGAAGACGGCCAGGCAGCCGGGCCCCTCCAGAAACGGCTCATCAGCATTACCACCGGGCCAGGCGGCCGGGCCCCTCCAGGAACGGCTCACCAGGCAGCTGGACCTCTCCAGAAACGGCTCATCAGCATTACCACCAGGCCAGTCGCATTACTGGCCAGTGTTTCGGTACCTCATTTCTAAAATGGTTTTTCTGTGTTCTGAGTCTTGGTGCTGAGCACTTCCCACCAAGGCAGTGATTTGCGGCGCTGGAATTCCTCTATCTGAGCCTCAGCCTCAGTCTCTGCTCTTCCAAGCGAGTGGCCCTGGGCAACGCCCTGGCCTCCCGAAACCTCACTTTCATTGTTTGCAGAAATGAGAATTGGGGCAGACGTGGACCCCACATGAGACCCGGAGAGGGGTGCACTGGGCCCAGGCCACAGGTGAGCTTGGGTGTTTGTGAATCAAAGCGCAAACAGCCCCCTGCCCGAAATTATACAAAACCACAGTGACATCAGCGCTGTCAGGAACCCTTTACCCTGAAAACGACTGTTCTTAGGTTGAAGTCACCAGAAAAGGCATTTCCTGTCGTTCTAAAGTAAATGTGGTGCCGCTGCCTGGGTTCCTTGGCCCTGCACGCCCATCTCCTTCCGTCTACACCTGGGTGTTGACACCACGCCCTAACCGACTGGTTTTCCCTGTCATCCTCATCCACAGGAGTGATGTTTCTCCACCTGCTACCCATCGGCAAGGGCACGGGGGATCCAAAAGTGCATGCGATCAATTTTATGCTCTTAAAGAGTCGTCTAGAGTGGGAATTATGACCCAGTAGGAAGTGTGCAGGAGCAGGGGATGGAGACAAAATATGGCCCTGCTCCCACTCCCCTCCCGGGAGAGTCAGGGGAGACGCTAGCGTTCGCATCACATGGTTCTCGCACAACCTGGAGTCCTGTGCGTGTGTGCCTGGCCTGCTCAGCACTTTGCTTCTTCAAGGCTAAGACTGAAGCTTGTGGTTTTCACCATTGTCCCTAGAATCTAGTCAGCAGCCTAGTACTTATTCGTGGGGAACCTTTTGAATTAACTCCTTGCTATTACGTGACTGAGAAATTTCTGACTTAGGTTGTGACAGTCAAAGAGACAAACTGTCATATAAAAAGATACGCCCAAGTTCTGAGGTTCAGTTTCCGGGCGTGTGGTGCATTTTGCCTAACGTGTGGAGAGGAGGGGAACGTAAAATCTTCAGCTTAGGCCTGGCACGGTGGCTCACACCTGTAATCCCAGAACGTTAGGAGGCTTAGGCGGGCGGATCACCTGAGGTCAGGAGTTCAAGACCAGCCTGGCCAACATGGCAAAACGCTGTCTCTACTAAAAACACAAGAATTAGCCAGGTGTGGCGGCACACGCCTGTAATCCCAGCTACTCATGAGGCTGAGGCAGGAGAATCAATTGAACCTGGGAGGCAGAGGTGGCCGTGAGCCGAGATCATACCACTGCCTTCCAGCCTGGGTGACAGAGCGAGACTCCGTCTCAAAAATAAATAAATAAATAAAAAGTAAAATAAAATCTCTAGCTTAGCTAACTTCATGTTTCACTGTTGCACACGCTCAGCGCTGAGCCCGTGCCATCCAAATCTTGACGCTTTGCCAGTCATGATTTTTACCTGAGGGTTTGACTGACTTTCTGTTTCATTTCAGTCTTCATGTTTTCTTTACTGTTTGTCATTAGAAGACAAAACCCCCCTAGATCTGGATGAAAAGCTCAGCCTGGCAGCGCCTGGGTGGGAAATATCCCTGCTGGATTTTCCCTGGGTCCACATAGCATCCTGTCCTCTGGGACTCCCCACCCGGTTCTCAGAATAGCATTAGGAACAGGAAGAGCACAGGGCTCGCTGTCGGATTGCCTTCGCTGTACAGGTGGTAGAGACGCGGTCACCTCCACAGACAGAAGGAGGCCTTTGTTCCTTGCTGGCAAGGTCGGGAGGGGAGTTTTGTCAAAGAGACAAACCAGAAAGCAGTGAGAGGAGAGAGGGAAGGGAGGGAGTCCAGGGTCAGCACTCAGCTTTTTCTTGTGGTGGGATTGCGGTTTTATTTCTCTCTCTCTCTCTCTAGGTGTAGTATCTTTATTTTAAAACATTCCTGCAGTCAGCACATAGTTCTTTAAAACATGTGGCAAAATAAGACATGCAGCTGCTTTTTAAAGAGCCTGAGCTGGTTTTACGGGTCTTGCAGGAAGGTCTCAGGTGGAAGGCACAAGTGGAATTGGAATAAAGAACTCTGGACTGAAGCTTCCCTGAAGTGGAAAAAATTTTAAAATAGACAAACCCCAACACTGGGAAGTGCTAGAGGCCCAAATGTCTCTGCAGCTTGCCCGGAGCCTCTGTGGGTGTTCAGTGTACTGGTTGCAAAGGCGCTGGTTTAAATATAACTCTGATAAAACAACTGTTCCCAAGACACATATTCACCCTACAACCTACATAGCACACCCCTGTCCCCAGGTGATCTTGGGATGAGTGACATGCAGCCTCCTGCTCGGACCCCAGCATTTTGCTGAGCATCCGCTCAGGCGTGTGGGACTATGATTGGCTTACACTGAAAATTACTCTGTGAGACTCTCTGTGCGTTTCTCTGTGTGTTTCCCTCCAGGCTTATTTGGGAAAATCCCTCAAGAATCCCAAAGGTTGGAGTCACCATCGTGGAAGTTTACAATAATGACGTTTTTGACTTTCTGGCCAAAGACAGCATTGCAGCTGTGTGGGGGGTCAAGAGTGAGGTGATGACAGCTGAGGATGGCCGGATAGAGGTCGTGCTGCTGGCCTGTGAGTGGGATGGCACCTGCCTCGTGCTGCTGGCCTCTGACTGGGAACGGCATCTGCCTCGTGCTGCTGGCCTGTGAGTGGGACGGCACCTGCCCCATGGTCAGGAGGCTGCACATCTCTCCATGAGCTCCGCACACCCAAAGGTCCTGAGTAGAATCGGCGTGATGGCCCCATCAGTGCTCCTTGTTAGTGAATGGCTGCTTATGTGTTTTCCTGCTTCGTATGTGTTGCACAACTCTCAATTTGCTGCAGGAATGATTTCTTTAAAAGTGGCTATGTTGGGGTGACATATATGTTAATTAGTTGGAATGAGTGATCATTTCACAATGTATATATATATATATATATCAAAACATCAAGGTGTATACCTTAAATAGATACAGTTCTCATATGTCATTAATATCTTAAAGCTGTTAGAGATAAAAGCAAAACAAAACCAAAAAAATATTTTTTACAATAAAAATTAAACTAAACAAACAAATGTATCTTTTTTGTTTGTGTTTTTTGTTTGTTTGTTTTTTGAGACAGAGTTTTGCTCTTACTGCCCCGGCTGGAGTGCAGTGGTGTGATCTTGGCTCACTACCACCTCCGCCTCCTGGGTTAAAGCAATTCTCCTGCCTCAGCCTCCTGAGTAGCTGGGATTATAGGCATACACCACCACGCCTGACTAATTTTGTATTTTTAGTAGAGACAGGGTTTCTCCAAGTTGGTCAGGCTGGTCTTGAACTCCCGACCTCAGGTGATCCGCCCACCTTGGCCTCCCAAAGTGCTGGAATTACAGGCATCAGCCACTGCGCCCGGCCACAAACAAATGTATGTTTAAAAAAATCTTCATGAGAGCCTATCAGATGGGCGTCATGCCATCTCACAGACGAGGAAGCAGGCTTGCAGAAGTGAGAGAACTTGCCACACCACTCAGGCTAGGAGAGATGAGCTCATTTGCATTTGTAAATATCAGTATTTTCTAGAATACAATAATGAATCCTCTTGTAAAAGTGAGGACCCCATATTAAGTATTTTCCTCAAAGTTCCCTATTTTTAAATCTACACGCATGTGCTGGGTTTGCCCCAGTGGGGGTGCAGCTGGGAGGTGACAGAGGGAACCCTCCCCACGAGTGAGGGCCTGGACAGGCTGTCCATCCTGGGCCCGTGGCAGCAAGGGAAGGGCCTCCCAGCCATGCTGGATATTTCACAGAGCTGAAGGAAATCATCCACACAATGCTCATATGGTTACACAGTCACTCAGACTTTGAGCCTTTGACTGGCAGACTGGGGTGGAAATGTTATCTCCTGCTGTTTAACAGCTCTGATTGGCCAGGCACCGTAGCTCATGCCTGTAATCCCAGCACTTTGGGAGGCCGAGGTGGGCAGATCACGAGATCAAGAGATGGAGACCATCCTGGCCAACCTGGTGAAACACCGTCTCTACCAAAAATATAAAAATTAGCTGAGCGTGGTGGCGTGCACCTGTAGTCCCAGCTACTCGGGAGGCTGAGGCAGGAGAATGGCTTGAAGCTGGCAGGCTGAGGTTGCAGTGAGCCGAGATTGCACCACTGCACTCCAGCCTGGTGACAGAGCAAGACTCCAACTAAAAAAAAGAAGATAAACAGAGCTCTGATTAGCAGGCATAGCTCATCTCCTACCATGGGGAAACGGGCTAAACCTTCGTTTTGTAAATCAGATTTGATACCCAAAATATTTTGAACACATTGTCCCTGGAGGCTATAAAGGGATGGTTGACGTTGGAAAGGTTAGCAACCTCTGATTTTGTTCTGAAACAGCCCATTTTTTCAGGGTAAGCAATTAGAGATGTAACAGGCTGGTTAGGCCTCAAAAGGAAAATGTTTGCTCTGTTTTATTGTGCCCAAGGCTGGCTTTAGCCCAGTCGGCACACGTGGCTCATGTGAGACGCTACCCTGAGCCGAGGAGGATCAGAAGTCGCCTTGGGTAAGAGGGGGTGTCTGCACTGCGTTCTCCACTGATTGCCTCATCTGCAGGGTGGTTGGCAGCACCTCGAGACTGATGGAGTTCGTTCGTGGAGGTCTGCAGCTCAGGGCGAAGCACCCCACCCTGGTGCACGTGGATTCTTCCCGGTCTCACCTGATAATTACGATGACTCTCATCACAGTCACCTGCTCTGACAGCACTGGTAAGTCACCATTTGTGCTTGGGCAGCAGCAAGTAATAGAAAAATCCACTTATGAAGAAAAACATCAGGCCGGGGGCAGTGGCTCACACCTGTAATCCTAGTACTTTGAGATACCGAGGCGGGTGGAACACCTGAGGTCAAGAGTTCAAGACCAGCCTGGCCAACATGGTGAAACCCTGTCTCTACTAAAAATACAAAAATTAGCTGGGTGTGGTGGCGGGTGCCTGTAATCCCTGCTACTCGGGAAGCTGAGGTAGGAGAATCGCTTGAACCCAGGAGGCAGAGGTTGCAGTGAGCCGAGATTTGCGCCATTGCACTCCAGCCTGGGCAGCAGAGCAAAAACTCTGTCTCAAAAAAAGAAAAGAAAAGAAAAAAGAAAAGAAAAGAAGAAAAACCAGCATGCCTGCAGCACCCAAGGCCTCTCATGGAACCCAGGATGGGAATAGCAGCCACACCTTTTCACAATCGGAAGCCCAGACCCAAAAGACCACTGGGATCCTAGGCTGAGAAGAAAAAGTGAGGGTTGGAGGGAGGAAAACATTCTGCTAAATAAAATATAACGCAGAAAGAAAAGCAGGGCATACGTATGCCTTGCAGTACATGCATTTGTCATAGAAGAAACAATGAGGGCGATTTCAGTTTAAAACCAAAGTTACAAACTATGTAGTAGATAAAATGGTTCCAGTTGCGTGACAAAAAGAGCACACGCTGTGAAGGCCTGTGGAGTCTGGGCTGCGGCTCTCAGACGGGAGCTGCATTCAGTCCTCTGCAGGATGGACGGAACTAATAGCAGACGCCACACACCACCCCTGCTCCGGCTCAGCAGCACTGGGACCGGACCTGAAACGTGTGTTTCCACAAGGGCACGGCTCTGGGAACCACACCTGGAGAGCCATGCTTTGTGGAACTATACCTGAAGAGCCACGCTTTGGGGGCCACACCTGGAGAGCCGTGGTTCCAGGGACCACACCTGGAGAGCCACGGCTCTGGGAAACTACACCTGGAGAGCCATGGGTCCGGGGACCACACCTGAAGAGCCACACTTTGGGGACCACACCTGGAGAGCCACAGGTCTGGGGAACTACACCTGGAGAGCCAGGGCTCTGGGGACCACACCTGCAGAGTCACAATGTTGTAGTGAACCGAGCGTAGAAAGTTAACACCAAGACAAAAGTAGGCCAAATTGCAGGGTCTTTATTGCCGGCGACCACAGAAGACTCGCGTCTCTCCAACCCGTGGCCCCGGAGGGAGGGTGTCAATACCTTTTATACCATTTTCCCTGGTAAGGGTATGTGGCGGGGGTGGGTGTGAAGGGATTCAGACATTTAGGGGGTCCCGTAAATCATCTCCCGGGCAGAGAGGGGAGTGTGGGTCTCTGGACATTCCCAGGGCCAGAGGCCACATGGTGGATATATTGTCACTTCGATTGTTATCTAAGTGATTTACAGAAGTCAAGATAAGCCTTAGTCTGCACATCATCTGGGTTGTAGTGGGAATAACAGATCTTAGTTATTTATTACAGGGTGCAGGGGCCATGATGGACTCAGCT
>CAUYLG010002274.1:0-64941 GCA_963573385.1 Cacajao melanocephalus | reverse complement strand
CCAGAGAAGTCGCACCTGGCCGTTCTGGGCGTGGGGTTTTATAGGGGGTAAGGACAGTAGATTGGTCAGTGGGGAAACAAAGCATGGGCAACTGCATTGGTCATAGAAAAACTGGACCTGGACTCGACAAGTTGCCATTGGCAGCCCAGCAGAGGTACCCACAGGTGGGCTGGAGCAAGTAACAGACTGACCGGTGAGGAAACAAAGCATGGGCACCTGTATTGGTCAGAGAGAGAGACTGGACCCGGACTTGGCGAGCTGCCATTGGTCAGGCTCTCGGCGGGATTTTTTAATTTTAGGCTGACAGCATGATTTAGTGCTGAGTGTGGGGCTAGGGGTGGAATGCAGGAGTGGGTGTGGGGAGCTTACATGGAGAAGGCAGGTGCCGGTAGGATGTCCGGCGTCCTAATAAGTGTTATCAGGAGCGGAGGGGGTGGGTATTGTCCATCCGGCTCCTGGCAAGGCTATCGGCCTTACATTTACCATACAACTCAATGATTTGATTCCTAGGTATATACCCCAAAAACCTGAAGACAGGTGTTTAAACAAAAACTTGTATGCCCTTTAAATGTGTCAACGTCATAAACATGCAGGAAAATCTTGGGAACAGTTCCATGAAAAGAAAACTGGATCAGAATGAAAAAGCACATTATACTCCCAGGTAGGGCAGGAGGTAAAAGTGAAATGAGTTTGTAAACTGAATTATCATGTAGGAACCATGCTGATTTCCTGATCTAGGGGTGATGTGCTCATTACCTCGGAGAGTGTCCGTACTTTGGGTAAAACACACTGAAGTATTTTGTGGAACACTGTAAATCTGGTACAGCAATAACTGCTGGGGAATCCAACAGAAGAAACAGGTTGTACTTTGTCCTGCTACTGGAAGTTTCCTACAAGTATGACATTATTGAAAAGCAAATTACTTTTTAAAACTACGTTATCAATATCATGCCAGGAAAGCAGAGACCTCATCAAAACCCATTATGGAGGCTATTGTTCAGCCAAAGCTATGAAACCCTTATAACAGTCTCAAAGTCAACAGAGTCCACTTAGTAGATACTATTATAACAGGCTACTGTGCAGCTATATTAGGGTTACAGCCTGGTGTGGATATTAGTGGTAGGGCATGTGTGGACACTATTACATTAGTATTAGAAGCGATGGTATTAGATATTAGATATTAGATTAGTGTTAGAGTATGGTGTGGATATTATATTGGTGTTAGGGCACGGTGTGATTATTATATTAGAGGCCGCTGTGAGAATATACATTAGCAGTCACTGTGTCTTGGACGTTGACAATATCAGGGTGTAGTCAAAACAGTGGGATTTGAGGGAGCCACTTTTCTAGATGAATTTCTTCCTCTGCTGAGTACTCTAAAGACTCCTCTGCACTCAGTGCCATGGACAGGAAGCTTTTTACTCACCAATGAATGACACCAAGTTGACACGACCCTCGTGCTGCCCTGAGGAACATAAAGCTCCTTGCTGCTTCTGGAACCTCAGAGAGAAGTTAGTTGGGGGTGGGTTCACAGACCCTCTGGTGGCGCCAGGGCTCAGCACAGATGCTGTTGCTCACAGTTTCTCAGCGGACATGTGCCCCTCCTGGTTGTCCTTAAATATCTATAAAATTCAACATCCAGTTTATTCAACGTCATAATTTTGGAAATTCAAACGGAAACAATGCCCCCTATATCCGTATCTTTCCCAAAAATAGTAATGGAAGAATTATTTGGAAGCTACTTAGAATGAAATGAATGTACATACAAATTAAAACAAAAAAACCTACTCAAAATTGTCCAGAGGCTATAATTGGAAATGCAAAACTATAAAAAATCTAAAAGAAAATCTATGTGACATTGAATTCGGGGTTGAGTTTTAACACACAACATCAAATGATAATTCATGAAAATATTCATAACACAGACTTTATAAAACTCAATTTTATACTGTGAAAAATCCTATTCAGAGAACAAAAAGACAAGACAGACTGTGAGAAGATATTTACAAAATACGTACGTGATTTTTAAAACTGTATTGAAAATAAACGAAGAACTCTTCACAGGAACACGAAAAAAACTAAAAACCCAATTAAAACTGCGTAACTCTCTGAACAGACACCCAGCCAAAGAAAATACAGATAGCATGCCAGACATGGTGGCTCACGCTTGTAATCCCAGCACTTTGGGAGGCTCAGGCGGGTAGATCACCTAAGGTCAGGAGTTTGGGATGAACCTCGCCAAGAAGACAAAACATCCTCCATACTAAAAATACAAATTATTAGCCAGTTGTAGTGGTGGGTGCCTGTAATCCCAGCTCCTTGGGAGTCTGATGCAAAATAAATGCTTGAACATGGGAGACAAAGGTTGCAGTGAGCCGACATCATACAATTGCACTGCAGCCTGAATGACAGAGCAAGACGCTGTTTCAAAAAAAAAAAAAATGAAAATATACAGATAGCAAATAATCACACAAAAACATGCTCAATATCATGTCTCATTAGGAGACTGCAAATTAAAATAACACTGAGCTATTACTGCACACCTAGTAGAACTGCAGGACTCTTAAAAAAAACCTCAACAGTAACAACTGGACGTTGAAGAACAATAGGTACTGTCATCCATTGCTGGTAGAATGAATTAATGGTACAGCCACTCTGGGAGATACTTTGGCAGTTTTTCCCAAAGCTAGGCATGATGGCAGGCACCTACAATCCCAGCTACTCAGGAGGCTGAGGCAAGAGAATCGCTTGAACCCAGGAGGCGGAGGTGGCACTGAGCCGAGATCACACCACTGCACTCCAGCCTGGGTGAGCAAGACTCCATTTCAAAAAAAAAAAAAAAAAGGACGTTAATAACATATATGATACATGTTGATGTGTTAATAAAAGGGGAAAGTAGGTTGGGTCTACGTGGGAAATCTGCATTTTCTTCCCAATTTCTGTGCAACTCTAAAACTGATTTAAAGTAAAACCTTAATTAAAACGTATTTTTTTAAACATCTACTTATTTATTTGTACTAATAATTAGTAATAATTTACACTACTCCTACTTTTTAAAAGAAGAGCATTCATGATACTGCAAATGATACAAATATATAATTTCAAAAAATGCCTCTTTAGTATGTTTTATGTTAAGACAATACATATGCATAAACATATTTATCATATGTTTTCTCTTCTGGTATGGCTCACCTTAGAACCAGGGAAAAAAATCACATTTTGGAGACTATTTCAATTTACACCTGGACGCTGTCAAAAGTATGACTTTGCAAAAAAAGAAAAACAAAGTTCAAATTGCAAATTGATTCATTGTGACTGGATCACTTATTCTGTGAATAATTGTCTTTATTTTGTTCCCCATCACTGCTTTTAGCTACAACAGAAGCAAATATTTTCCACTGGAAAAATTATTCAAAGACAGGAAGAATATAAATAGAATTTGTGACCACAATCATTCAATGTTTCATCATGATGCTTTCTAATACAGAAAAGTTTAAAGGTACATTCAAAGTTATTGCCTCAATGATGCTTTGCAGAAATTGATGAAACTAGAGAAACAAAAGTGGCAGGACATTCAATGTGACTTTAGATGTCATTGTATCTTGTTAAGAACAAAATAATTTACCTTTTAGATGATCACAAAGAATTACTGGAAGCCCAGACCCTGGAATGTTTCCAAATTTAGATGTCAAAACAGCCAGTAATGAAGATAATGATAAAAATGGATCTGCGCTTTATTTGTGTCATAAAATACCAAAGCAGTATCCAATGCTCCGAGGAAAAAAAGTCATCCCTGAAGTACAGTTGACAAAATTAGATTCAAAGTATGCTTCCTTGCATTTAAAAAGTACAACAGGAAATGGGAATAAATATACCATGCGACAGTATGTTCATATTGTAGACCTGAAGGAAGAAGCTGAAACACAGAATGTAATATTAGAAGAAAGCTTTACTGATTTCTGCGATAATGTGTTGAGAACAGAAACCCCACATGATACTGAATGAGAGTAGTGCTAATGCCCTAAGTTTTGGTCACACCCTCACCTAGGTGAGAACCTAAGCAAAAGGGGAAAACTATTAAACAAATTATGGAAGGTCATTGTTCTGGTTTGAATGCCTGCCTTAGGCCACACTGAGCAGGCAAAACCAGAACGCAGACACTCATACTGAATGCCACACAAGCAAGCTGAAACTTTAAGGAAGCAGATAGATCCCAAAAGAGATCACTTGCTCCCTGAAGAGATTCCAGTCCACCTGAGTCGGCATGAAGAAGTCCCCTCTGTTGCAGCATAACTCCGGCTTAAGAATACAAAGAGGCCAGTGGAGACCAAAGGAAATTTTATTTCCAACGCTCTGTCCGGCAGCAGGCTCATGCGTAAAATAGCCACCGACCCCAACAAAAGCGGCAGTTTCACTTATACGCTGTTTGAGGCGGGAAATCAAGGCAGGAAGTGAGTTTCAGACAAAGGGAGTCAATCGGGTTTTACAGTCTGTTGTCATTTGACTCTATAGCCTTGCAGCTGAGGTAAGGGGTAGGAAGGTGGCAGGTCGTCATTCAGGGAGATGAGAGGAACAGGAAATGCAGGAATGTGTGGGCTGCAGACCTAAAGATGTGTTCCGCTCTTAACTACATAAAGAGAGGGTGGTGCCTGGTCTGCTTCGCCTTTACTTTTAGTAAACTACGACTTGCGTTATGCTTGCTATTTAAACCACATTCTGTTCTATTTTATTTCCTTTTATTCCATTTTATTTTCCTTCCGCACTCTGCTTTGCCTCTTACCAAAACAAGTAATCTGCAGTAATCTGGTATTAACCAATCAGTTGTGATTTTCTATTGTTTTGTTTCCTGGTTCCCATCCTACACAACACAGTGTTCTGCTACTGCCCACTGGGCACTAAGACCAAATAAAACTTGTAAATGCAACACTGAAACCAAATAAACACAAATAACTCTGTAAGGTTATTCTTGTAAGGATATTGCCGAGTTTAAAATGAGGAAACTGAGGCCAGCACGAGATAAATTAAATTCCAGTTTATTTAGCTCCCGGGCGAGGTTCTGTGGCCCCTGGGGAGAGAGAGAGAGAGAGAGGCCACAGAAGTCGCACCCAGCCTTCTGGGCATGGGGTTTTATAGCGGGTGAGGGTAATAGATTGGTCAGTGGGGAAACAAAGCATGGGCAACCGCATTGGTCATAGAAAGAGTGGACCTGGACTTGGCAAGTTGCCATTGGCAGCCCAGCAGAGGTACCCACAGGTGGGCTGGAGCAGGTAACAGATTGACCGGTGAGGAAACAAAGCATGGGCACCTTTATTGGTCAGAGAGAGAGAGACTGGACCCGGACTTGGCGAGCTGCCATTGGTCAGGCTCTCAGCGGGATTTTTGAATTTTGGGCTGACAGCATGATTTAGTCCTGAGTGTGGGGCTAGGGCTGGAATGCAGGAGTGGAATGCAGGAGTGGGTGTGGGGAGCTTACATGGAGAAGGCAGGCGCCGGTAGGATGTCCGGCCTCCTGATAAGTGTTATCAGGAGGGAGGGGGTGAGTATTGTCCATCCGGCTCCTGGCGAGGCTATCGGCCTTACACCCACTGCGCCAGTTAAAACAGCAGCGTTAAGATTTGTGGTGCTTTTCTACCCGGGAATCTCTGGTCTGGCTTCCCTCTTCAGTGCCTTTTTCAATCAGCTGAATGGGCAGCTCTGCCTTCCCGGAGCTCCAAACGTCAACCAAAAGGGGACCGAGTCCCGTTTACTCTACACCGAGAACCACCGCACAGGCCACAAGAGTCGTGCTGGCGACCCGTGGGGCTCCTCCGCTGGGAATCTCCTGGTCCGTGAGCAACAAAAATTCGTCTGAAAGTGTGGTGTTCACTCGTTCTCTGCGCTTTCACTGGGAACTACAATCCTGAGCTGCTAGTAATCGGCTATCTTGGATCTCTCTCCTCCATGGCCTTCTTACCTGACAGCTAGTGGTCCTTATTTTAACATTTGCTCTGGCAGCTCCTGTAGCCCAGTCTTCACCTATGCCCTTTAACTGTCAGTAACATGATTACTGACAGATACTTCAAGGGTTTGCTTTTTAAAATTTATTCTGTAAACTTGGTCATCCTGGTTCATAATCCATTAATTTCTCCTGAAAAATGTGGATAAGTAATATCTGAAAGAAGATGAAAAATGCAAGGGTCTTTTAAATTGTTTCTCTCTTAGTTTGGTCAAGCGTAGGGTATTAGTAAATATACTTTTTAAATAATTAGTTTGGTTAAGTGCAGGGTGTTAGTAAATATATTTTTGAGCATCTGTACAAAACAAGAAAAAAATATTTGGCTTGATTATTGTGTGAGTGGACTGGAATCTGTACTTTCATATACCATTGGGAATCAAAAAGCAAATTATAACTCAAGTCATGTTTTTACTTGGTGCTGCTGAGATTTTTCTTTTTGGGTTGACTTGCTCCTCCCCATGGTTCTCTACTCAGTGTCCTGTTAAGATGCCCCTGCAAGCTTGTTCTCCTCACTGAAGTCCCTTCCCAATGACTCTAAGGAAAAACATTATGTTTTCCAGGAATGAGGGGGAGAGGAACTACCAAAGACACCAAACTCCTAACAGACATGGAGTTATGAGAAACATCATGACACATCCTGAGTAAGAAATAAATGACAGAAACTATACGACATCACCAAGACAAACGGGAGTGCTTGTGTTTTTCCTCTTGTTATATATATCCCGAGCCTGTTACCAAGAGGGCTACAATTCTCTTTGAATTCAAGTCAGTTTAGACTGTGTTTCATTAAAATTATCTTCCCCATATACCACTTCAGGGTAAAAAGGATAATTCTTACAAAAAAGCCCTGGAAAATCTTCTTGATTCACAATAACGGGACTATTTCCAATAGGATGACTCGTCTAGTGTTCTACACCTATTCTCCCCATGCCCTGAAAATTATCTCAGGGCATCATTGCAGAAATGCAATATTCCATGGTAACGAAGGTATCATCTTGACTTTCCACTTTATAGCACCAGAGAGATAGGAAAAGCAGAAAACTATTGGCCTCATGAATTCTAAATGCATGAAATCTAACTGCATGGTATTTCTCTTTAACACAGCCTTTAGATAAGCTTAATGAATATATAGGCATGATTCTCAAATTTAGTGGGCACAGATCTCCTGGAGGGCTTGTTAAAAGTCAGATTGCTGGGATTGTCCCCTGTGTTTCCTGTTCTGTAGGCCTGGGATGGAGCCTGAGTATTCGAGCAAATTCCCAGGAGGTGTTAATGCTGCTGGTTTAGAAACCACATGCTGGAACTAATTTAGAGAATGACAGCATTATATTACATGTTATTCCATTCATGAGACACTAAGGAAGATAATATTCTATTCATGATATAAGAAACACTATTATGCTTCTCTATTCAAAACTTTTTTATGGCTTCAAGAATTTTTAAAAGTTTACATACATCACAAAACCAGATCTAATTAGAGCTTGTCATTCCCTTGCTAACCTTGTTTCTCCTTATTCTGGATCCCAGCTGGGAAGGCGACAGTGTTTCGGGATCTCCTTCATTTCTTTTTTCAGATTGCTTGATTTTAGTTTGCTATAAAATTGTAAAATTACCATCTAGACATTATCTTATTCTTATTTCACGTATTACAAAAATAGAAGAAAAATCAAAGTGATTTACTTACAAATACATTATCTTTATTGTGATTTATTTGTTATTTATTTTGAAAATATTGTGTGTTCAGAATTACTCTATTGAGCTTACCAGGCCTTTTTCACAAATGCAAGTATTCTTTATCTGATTCTCAGAGCACAGCTCATCACATGTTTAAAGTCAGCCTCAGAAATAATCCGTGTCAATTGATTTAAGAAGCCTGCTCCTGGTGCTTAAGGAAATAATAGCACCTTGTGAATGGAGACGGCATCTACTTCTGCATAAGCTACCTATTACTGCCTGCAAATGCTGTCCATCTAAATCAGACTAATAATGGTTGGATTTTAAAGGAAACTCTGGAGAAACTTATAATAGGTTATGAGAGGTTTTGGGAACTCAAAAACAGATGCAGGTGAAAATAAGATTAAGGTCTGTCCCCTGTCAGGTGTGGCTTACACAAAAAGTCTGAGTGAATACCAGCACTCCATTTGCACAAGTTGTCTTCTGTTTCTAACTGGTCTTTTCACTCACTCTTGCCTTTTCTTTCTCTTGTTTTTGCTCTTTCTTTCCACTTTCCCATTCTTCTTTTCTCTGCACTGCTATTGTAACTGGATTAGCTGCAACCAGATTCTCTGGAATTTAGGGTCTTGGCCTCACCAATCCTGAAGAAGGGGTAAGGGGGCGTCCATGTCATGGTGAGTGTTACAACTCAGACAGAACTCATGGACCCAAAGAGTGTGCAGTAGTGTGGTTTATCAGCCAGAGTGAAAGGACAGCTTCCGCACTGTGGAAGGGGACCCAGAGGGGTGCCGTTGCAGGCTTGGGCAGCTGGAGATTATACCCCTGAGATATTCCCTCCCTATTCTTGTTCTCATATGATAAGAGGGTTTTTTCCAAACTTTCTCTGGATTAATTGATCTTTAAATCCTTTACTGGATTGGTTACTGTTTTCAAACCCTGAGTCACTGAATCTCCGCTTCCAGGGTCTAAAGGCAAGAAAAGTCCCTGCCCTTGAACAAAGCCTCCTAAAAGCCAGAGGCGGGAAAACTGGAAACAAAGCCCCTAGCCGGCCAGAGGCTGGAAACAAAGCCCTAGCCAGCCAGAGGCAGAAAAATTCCTGCTCTTGAAACAAAGCCCCTAGCTGACCTGGGAAGTTCCTCTAACACAGTCCCTCGCTATGAGATCATGATCTCTTGAATTCTTTTTTTTTTTTTCCTTGTTTGGATGTAAATCCTACAGTTTCACACATGTTACATACAGGTCCACATAATGTCATGAATAACAAACTTGCTTCTGACATTTGCTGAAAACTTAACTTGAATATATTCTTTAAAATAGGCTACAGTTGTTACAGTTGCTTTATAGCAGCTTTAAACTACACTGAACACCAGAATCCCTGGAGAAATTGTTTAAAGAATTCAGATAACAGAGTCCTATTCCCAGAGAATTTTATTTAAAAGTTCTTAAGTGAGTTTCAGGAAGCTGCTCATGTAGTAAGAACCCTGGGTGTCTTTCTTCTCTTGTTCTTTAAATAATGACTTTATTGATACATAATTTACATAGCAGGAGGTAGAGCAAGATAGCAGAATAGAAGCTTCCACCAATTATTCCCCTCTCTCACAAAGACACCAATTTAACAGCGATCTACACACACACACACATACACACACAAACAGCTTTGTAAGAACCAAAAACCAAGTGAGTCCTCATAGTACCTGGTTTTACCTCCATATCACTGAAAGACTGAAAGAGGCATGGGAGAGGTAGAGAAAACAGTCCGAAATCTCCGATGCCACTCCTCCCCCACTCCTGGCAGCCGCAACGTGATCAACTTGATCCCATGTAGGCATCTCTGGGCGCCAGGGCAGGTAGAACACAGCAATTGTGAGGCATTGAACTTTGCTGCCCTGTTAGAGCAGAAAGGAAAGCTGGACTAAACACTACATTTAAACCAGCCCTAGCCAGACAGGAATCACTGATCCCAGGGGTCCACACTTGAGTTCCCACAGACCTCACCAGTGAGGGCCAAAGTGCTTTCTGTCTCCAAGTAAATTTGAAGGGCAGTCTAGGCAACTCTTAGGTGAGCCCTAGGGCTGAACTAGGCCCAGAGACAGTAGACTAGGAGAGCATGCGACACACTGAGAACCAGCTGGGACAGTCAGGGAAGTGATGACATCTCACCTCCCCTATCTCCACACTGTACAGCTTAGGACTCCAAAAGAGACCTCTTCTTTCCAGTTGAAAATAGCAGAGTGGGATCAAGATGGCCAAATAGAAGCAGCAGCCGTCGGAGGCTCCCATTGGGAAAAAACATAATAAGCCTATGAATCCTTCATCGGCAACCAAAGTAGCCAAATTACCTCATCAAAACTGACTAGAAGGCTGGTGTGACCCACGGGGAGGAGGAAGAACAGTAAGGTGCAGCAGCCCACTTGAGTGCAGGGCAGGGGAACCACCTACCACCAGCCAAAGGAAGGTGGTGTGTGAGGCGCTACCCAGCTGGGGAAACTGTGCTTTTCCCATAGAACTGTGCAACTCATAAACAAAAGATCCCACTCGTGAACCCAGGCCACTGGGGCCTAGCTCCCAATGCTGGAATGTGCAGAGTCTTACAGCCTCTCAGCTGGAATCTGTTTAAGCCTACCAAAATCCCAGTGGGGTGGGACACCTGCACTGGCTGCAGCTGCCTGCTGTCAATGCCTTTTGAGCTCCTTGGGGGAGAGACAGCAGCTAGCACTGGGACTCACAGCTGCCTAACACACTAGGCTTCCAGAGCAGGGGAAGGGCGGCACCCATTTCTATAGCTGTAGGCTGTGCTTTTCTCCTGCTGGAGCCCCGGAGGCTGGACAGCTTGGTCCCAAGACTTGTCCCCACAGCTCAACACAGCTGCCGTGGCAGTGTGCAGCCAGGGTGCCTCTTCAGGCCTAACCCTGACTCATCCATCCTCATTGGATGGAGCTTCCCTAACTCCAGCCACAGTCTCAGGGACAGATTTAGTATCTCCCTGGGTCTGAACTCCTAGGGGGAGGAGGGCTGCAGTCTCTGCAGATCAGCAACCTTAGCATTTCCTCCTGGTAGTTCTGAGGAATCCAGGCAGCCCAGATAAGTGGATTTCCCCCAGATGAAGCACACCTCCTCCACTAAGGGACAAAGTGTTTTGTTAAATGAGTCTTGCTCCCCATGCCACCTAACTAGGTGAGACCCTCCAACAGGGTTTGTCAGACACCCTATACAGGAATGATCCTACTAGCATCAGGTTGGTGCCCCTCAAGGTCAGAGGTTCCAGAAGAAGGAGCAGGCACCCATCTTTGCTGTTCCCCAGACTCCTTGAGTGACATCTCCAAGCATGGGAAAGAATCCCATGAACAGTGCCTGAAGTGAACTCCCAGCAAACTGCAGAAGCCCTACAGAAGAGGGATATGACTATTGAAGGAAAAACAAGCAGAAAGCAACAACAATAAGAGTAAAGACTCCCACAAAAAACCCATTCAAGGGTCAGCAGCCTATCCCATGTTTTTTGTTTGTTTGTTTCAGAAGAAATAAAGAAAATAAAAAGAAAGAAAGAAGAGAGAGAAGAGGGGGAAGAGTTTGTCTCTCATATTGGATACCAGCTCAGTCATAACAGAATATAGCACCAGACAGAGTCATGAGGACCCCGTTCCAGGTTCTAACTCACAGATGATATTTCTAGACACACCCTGGGACTGGAGGTAACCCACTGTCTTGAAGGAGAGGATTTAGTACTGGAAGCACTTAGTGTCTGCTAACTTGAAAACCTGTGTGCCCTAAATAGCCAGCAGCAACACCCAGGTACCGTGTTCAGGGGTTTGAGTGAGCCTCTGAGAATTGCTGCCTTCAGGTGAGCTGCAGCACATTACCAGCTGTGGTGGCAATGGGGCAGAACTTCTGCTTGAGAAAAGCAGAGGGAAAAGTAAAAGAGACTTTGTCTTGCACCTTAGGTACCAGCATGGCCCCAAAAGTGGGCTCTTGGGGGCCCCAGTTCCAGGACTTGACTCTTGCCCAGTGTTTCTGGATTTGCCCTAGGCCAGAGGGGAGTCCATTGCCTTGCAATGTGAGTCCCAGGCCAGGCAGCATTTACCACAAGCTGACTGAATCACCCTTCTGCATTGGAAACATCAAAGCTAATCTGGAAGTATTTCTCACAGACTAGGGTGGTGGTGGCTATGAGGCGAGGCTCCTCTGACTTTGAAAATGGGAAGGAAGAGTAGGCAGGACTGAGTCTTGTGGTTTGAGTGCCAGCTCAGCCACAATAGAGCAGAACACCAGGTAGACATCTAACATTTTTCAATCTAGTCCCTCACTCCTGAACAACACCTCTGGACCTAAACCAGGACCTAGGGAACCTAGTCACCCGAAGGAAGGGACATAGGCCTAGCTGGCTTTGCCATAGGCTGACTGTAGAACCTGAGGGCCTAGAGTGAAGAGAGGCAGTAGCCAGGGCATGATCACAGCAGGCTTTGGGTGAGACCAGTGCTATGCTGGCTTCACGTGTGGCTCAGCACAGTCATAGTAGTGGTGGCCACAGGGTGCTTGTCTCACTTCATTCCAAGCTTTAGGTGACTCAGAACAGAGAGACTCTGTTTGCTTGGGAGAAAGTAAGGGAAGAGAGCTAAAATCTCTGTTTGATATTGTCCAAAACCATCAAGGTGGTACCTTGACAAGTCTGCAAGTACCATGGTGTTACTGAGCTTGGGATACCCGCTAAAACAGATACAGCTTAGATCACAATTCCCTAGTTCTTTCAAATACCTGGAAAGCCTTTGCAAGAAGGAAGACTATAAATAAGCCCAGGCAGTGAAGACCATAATAATACTTAACTCTTTAACGCCTAAACACTGAAGATCATCTAATAGTATCAACACCATCCAGGAAAAACATTACTTCACCAAATGAACTAAAGAAGGCACCAGGGACAAGTCCGGGAGAAATAGAGATCTATGACCTCTCAGACAGAGAATTCACAATAACTGCTTTGAGGAAACTCAAACAAATTCAAGATAACACAGAAAAAATATTCAGAATTCCATCAGATAAATTTAACAAACAGAGTAAAATAAAAAGAATCAAGCAGAAATTCTGAAGCTGAAAATACAATTAGCGTACTAAAAATGTATGAGAGTTTTTTAAACAGCAGAATTGATAAAGCAGAATAAAGAATTAGTGAGCTTGAAAACAAATTATTTAAAAATACAGAGTGAGAGGAGACAAAAGGAAAAAGAATAAAAAGCAATAAAGCATGCCTAAAGAATCTAGAAAACAATCTCACAAAGCTGAGTTATTGGGTCTTTTTTTAATTTTATTCATTCAGCCACTCTATGACTTTTGATTGAATAATTTAGTCCATATACATTCATCATCATATTGATAAATAAGAGCATACACTTACATTTTGTCATTTGTTTTCTGGTTGTTTTGGGGTCTTCTATTCCATTTTTTTTTCTTTCCTCCTTTCAGTGAAGATAATTTTTTCTGTTCCTATGATTTAGTTATTAATACTAAAGAGTTGTTAATATTAATATTAAATAATTAGTTAAATATTAAGAGTTATTGGCCTTAAAGATGAGATAGAAAAAGGGATAGGGTCGAAAGTTTTTTTCAAAAATATAATAACAGAGAGCTTTCCAAATCTATAGAGAGACATCAATATTCAGGTACACGAAAGTTATAGAATACCAAGCAGATTTAACCTAAAGAGAACTACTTCAAGACATTTTATTTTAGGATCCAAAAAACAACACGAGAAAAGAAACAAATACAATACAATGGGACTGTAACATGTCTGGCAGCAGACCTTTCACTGGAAACCTTATAGGCCAGCAGACAGTGGAGTGACATATTTAAAGTACTGAAGGGAAAAACAAAAAACAAAAAACAACAACAAAAAAACTTCCATTCCAGAATAGAATATACAGTGAAAATATCCTTCAAACATGAAGGAGAAATAAAGACTTTTCCAGACAAACAAAAGCTGAGAAATTTCAACAACACCAGACCAAACCTACAAGAAATGTTAAAAGGAGTACTTCAATCAGAAAGTAAAGAATGTTAATGAACAATAAAAGATTATCTGAAGGTAGAAAACTGACCTGTAATAGCATACAGAAAAAATGCAGAATATTATAACACTATAATTGTGGTGTGTAAACAACTTGGATCCTGAGTGGAAAGAATAAATAATGAACCAATGAAAAATAACAACTACAGTTACTTTTCAAGGCATAGATAGTACAGTAAGATATAAATAGAAACAACACAGTTAAAAAGCAGGGGGGAAATGTTAAGCCCATAGAGTCTTCATTAGTTTTGTTTTTGCTTGTTTGTTTATGCAAACAGTGTTGTTATTATCAGCTTAAAATAATAGGTTATAAAAAAGTATTTACAAACCTCATAGTAACCTCAAACCAAAAATCAAAACAATACAATAAATACACACACACACAAAAGAAAGAAACTAAATTATATCAATAAATAAAATCATCTTTACTAAAATGAAGACAGGAAGAAAGAAGAAAAAGAAACCCCCAAAACAACCAGAAAACAAACAAAATGGTAAGGGTATGCTCTTACTTAATAATAACAATGAATGTAAATTGACTATATTATTCAATCAAAAGTCAAAGAGTGGCTGAATAGATATAATAAAAACCAAAATCCAAGAAACACACTTGACTTATAAAAACACACATAGACTAAAAATTAAAATAAATGGAAAAAGATATTATTTGCCAATGAAAATCAAAAAGTAGCAGGGCTAGCTATATTTATGTCAGATTAAATGGATCTTAGGACAAAAACTATAGGAACATATAAAGAAGGTCACTACATAATGATAAAGGAGTCAACATAGCAAGAGGATATAACCATTTTAAATATATATGCACCCCCAAACTGGAGCATGCAGATATCTAAAGCAAATATTATTTGAGTTGAAGAGAGAGCTAGACACCCATACTATAATAGCTGGAGACTTTCACACTTTACTTCCAACATTGGACTAATCTTATAGACAGAAAATCAATAAAGAAATATCAGACATAACCTATACTATAGATCAAGTGGATCTAACAGATATTTACAGAACATTTCATCTAATGGCTATATAATATGCATTTTTTTCATCAGCACATGGATCATTCTCAAGAATGGACCATATGTTAGATCACAAAACAAGTCTTAAATCACTCTTAAAAATTGAAATAATATCAACCATTTTCTCTGACAACAGTGAAATAAAACTAGAAATTTAATAACGAGAAACTTTGGAAATTATAGAAAGACATAAAAAGTATACTATATGCTGCTGAATAACCAATTGATCTATGAAAATATTTCAAAGAAAATTGAAAATGTAAAAAAAATGATAATGGAAACACAACATACCAAAATCAATGGGATACAGAAAAAGCAGTAATCAGAGGGAATTGTATGGGTATAAATTCCTACATCAAAAAATGGAAAAAACTTTAAATAAACAACCCAATGATGCATCTTAAAAATCTAGACAATCAAAAGAAGACAATCAAACACAAAATAACTAGAAAAAAGAAATAATAATAATCAGAGCAGAAATTAATAAAATTGAAATTAAAGAAAAAATACAAAAATCTATGAAGCAAAAGTTGCCTTTTTGAAAAGTTAAACAAAATTGAGAAACCTTTATCCAGACTAAGGAAACAAGAGAGAAGATCCAAATAAAAATCAGAAATGAAAAGGGAAACATTACAACTGATACTGCAGAAATTCAAAGAATCATTAGTGGCTACTATAGGTCAATAAGTTGGAAAGTTTAAAAACATGAATGAATTCTTAGCCACATACAACTTACAAAATTGAATCGGGAATATATTCAAAACTGGAAAAGACCAATAAAAGGTGACAAAATTAAAACTGTAATAAAAAGTCTCTATAAAGAAAAGCCCAGGACATGATGGCTTTACTGCTGAATTGACCAAACATTTAAGAAGAAACTAATACCAATTCTACTCGAACAATTCCAAAAAGTAAAGAGATGGTGAGCTAACCAGATAATGACATGTCAAAAAAAAGAAAATTACAATTCAATAACTCTGATGAATACTGGCCCCAAATCCTGAGTAAAATACTAGCAAAATGAATTCAACAGTACATTGTAAAGAAAATTCATCACAACTGAATGGGATTTATTCTGGGAATGCAAGGATGGTTCAATATATGTAAATCTATCAATGTGATAAATAATATCAACAGAATGAAGTGCAAAAATCATATGATCATTTTAATTGATGCTGAAAAAGCATTTGATAAAATTTAACATCTCTCCATGATAAAAAAAAAAAGACTCAACAAACTAAGTGCAGAAGAAACAAACCTCAACAAAATAAAAGTCATGTATGACAGACCCACAGCTAGTATCAAACCAAACAAGGAAAAACTGAAAGTCTTTTCTCTAATATCTGGAACATGGCAAGAATGTCCACTCTTACCACTGTTATTCAATATAGTACTAGAATTCCTAGCTAGATCAGGCAAGAGAAATATATAAAGGGCATCCAGATTGGAAACAACAAAGCCAAATTATCTTTTGTTGCAGATGATATGGCCCTATATTTGAAAAAATCCTAAAGACTGCTCAAGAAAACTATTAGAACCATAAACAAATTTAGTAAAGTTACAGGATACAAAATCAAGATACAAACATCAGTAGCATTTCTATATGCCAACAGTGAACGATCTAAAAAAGAAAATTAAAACAATCCCATTTACAATAGTTGCACATAAAATTAAGTATCTAGGAATTAAATTAACCAAATAAGTTAAAGATCTCTATAATGAAAGGAATAAAACACTGATGAAAGAAATTTAAGAGAACACCAATAAATGGAAAGACATACCATAATCATGAATTGAAGGAATCAATATTGTTAAAATATCCATAATCTTCAAAGCATTCTACAGAGTCAATGCAATTCCTATCAAAATACCAATAAAATTCTTTAAAGAAATAATAAAAGCAATCCTAAAATGTCTACAGAATCATGAAAAACCCAGAATAGCCAAAGCTGTCTTAAGAAAAATGAACAAAACTAGAAGAATCATATTAACTGACTTCAAATTATACTGTAGAGGTATAGTAAGCAAAACAGCCTGATACTGGCCTAAAAACAGACACATAGACCACCAGAACAAAATAGAGAACCCAGACGCAAATCTATACACCTATAGTGAACACATTTTCAACAAAGCTGCCAAGAACATACACTGGGGAAAAGACCATCTTTTTGATAAATTATGCTTGAAAAACTGGATATACATAGGCACAAGAAGGAAACTAGATGCCTATGTCTCACTTTATACAAAAATCAAAACAAATGAATTAAAGTGTTAAATCTACGACCTGAAACTTTGAAACTACTGCAAGAAAATTTTGGGAAAATTTTACAGACATTGGTCTAAGCAAAAATTAATTGAAAAACACCCTGAAACACAGGCAACCAAAGCAAAAGTAGATAAATGGTATCACATCAAGTTTAAAAGCTTCTGTAGAACAAAGGATACAATCAACAAAGTTAATAGGCAATCCGCAAAATGGGAGAAAGTATTTGCAAACTACCGATCTGACAAGGGATTAATAACCAGAATACATAAGGAGTTCAAGCAACTCTACGGAAAAATAATCATTTTATTTAAAATGGGTAAAAGATTTGACCAGACATTTTTTTTTTATTCTTCTTCTTCTTCTTTTTTAATTGTACCTTAGGTTCTGTGGTACGTGTGCAGATCATTCAGGGTTGCTGCATAGGTACTTACATGGCAAGGTGGTTTGCTGCCTCCATCCCCCCATCACCTATATCTGGCATTTCTCCCTATGTTATCCTTCCTCAACCTCCCCACATCCCACTGTCTCTCCCCTAGCCCCCCACAACAGACCCCAGTGTCTGATGCTCCCCTCTCTCTGTCCATGTGTTCTCGTTGTTCAACACCCACCTTTGAGTGAGAACATGCGGTGTTTAATTTTCTGTTCTATGTCTGTTTGCTGAGAATGATGGTTTCCAGATTCATCTATGTCCCTACAAAGGACACAAACTAATTGTTTTTTACGGCTGCATAGTATTCCATGGAGTATATGTGCCACATTTTCCTTGTCCCGTCTATCATTGATGGGCATTTGGGTTGGTTCCAGGTCTTTGCTATTGTAAACAGTGCCACAATAAACATACATGTGCATGTGTCTTTATAATAGAATGATTTATAATCCTCTGGGTATATATGCAGTAATGGGATTGCTAGATCAAATGAAATTTCTCTTTCTAGATCCTTGAGGAATCATCACACTGTGTTCCACAATGGGTAAACTAATTTACACTTCCACCAACAATGTAAAAGCAGTCCTATTTCTCCACATCCTCTCCAGCATCTGTTGTCTCCAGATTTTTTGATGATCACCATTCTAACTGGTGTGAGGTGGTATCTCAATGTGGTTTTAATTTGCATTTCTCTAATCAAATTTGCATCAGTGATGAGCATTTTTTAATATGTTTGTTGGCCTCATATATGTCTTCTTTTGAAAAATGTTTGTTCATATTTTTGGCCTACTTTTGAATAGGATTGTTTGTATTTTTTTCTTGTAAATCTGTTTTAGTTCTTTGCAGATTCTGGATATTAGCCCTTTGTCAGATGGGTAGATGGCAAAAAATTTTTCCCATTCTGTTGGTTGCTGGTTCCTTACTAGTTTCTTTAGTTTAGCATAATATTTTTATGACTTATCCATGTTGTAGCATGTTTTATAGTTTTAGTTCTTATATTTATGTTGATGATTCATTTTAAGTGTTACATAAGATGTTCTTTTGCATGTGAATATCTAATTGTTGAACCTCAAAATGCATAATATTTGGGGTCACATATTTAAATATATGTAGTTAAACATATGTTGGTTGCATAAATCCAGATAACACTTAAACAAAGATATATATTTTTTTAAAGGGCTCTCCAGCAACAAATAATCTAGTTGGATCACTTACCAAGCTTTGAGTTTATGTCTTAGAAACTTACAAAATTATTTCACTTCATATTGAGTTAATGATTTTCTTTTCTCTGAATGCATGTGATAACTGAACAATACAAATGTAAAATCTGTGCATGTTACAAAGAACATACCATTACTTTCTAAGTGTTACTTTATTTTGGTTAACAGAAATGATCAAAGTAAAAGAGTTGGGACAATAAACCAAATATTTTCATGGTAGAAAATAAAACTAATAAAAATTTGTCCTCCCTGGCAAAAAGTTTTCTAACTTCATCACCTAATAATTACATGAGCTTGGATCTATACACAGAGAACAAATGATTTATAGAATATGCTGCAGAAGATGCCTAAGACCAGAACCCCAGATCCACTGATGTGACAGACCTACACTCTTAACTTTGTATTTCCCAGGAAAAATAAAACCAAATTCCTCTTTAAATGTGTCCAGGGACTGACGATCTACCCCAGACTGTAGAAGACTAAGAAGACGTGGCAGCAGAATGCAATTTGAACCGTGGACAGGATCTCAGACCAAAATAATTTCCATAACTTTAATAACATCTGGAGATGATTTAACAGTGTTGTATTAGTTGTCTTTTTTTTTTAATGAACAAATTATTTTAAAATTTATTTTAAAATGAACAAATGAGTTAAAAAATTGCATCCTTTCACATCTAAAATCTTCATATCGTCATAGCCAATAACACAAAATACAACAATGAGTTTGGCTTAAATCTTAATATAAAGTTTACCAAATTTTTAAATAAAATTAATGTGACTTACGGTGTAGCAACATGCCCTTTATGAAAAATGTCTTCTCCTTTCCACTAATGTTTTTCTGTGAATTCCATTAAACTAAAAATCATGATGGCGAAGTCAGTATTCCAAGGTAAAGCACAAACGTTCCCAATAGACCTGACCTCCCTGGTCTTTATCATGTATAAATTTACTGGGAAATAGTTTATTCTAGCCCAGGACTCTGCTCATTTTATCCAGTCCTGTTTTGAAGACTCATCACCACTCCTCAGCTTTAATTCCACACTGATTCTAATCTCCCCCAATTCACTGATTTGTAAGTCCACAGTAACTGGAAGGAGACACCAGATGACAGAGAGACTATTGAAAAAACACGCAGTTCCCCAGAGCTAGCAACAAGGGCAGGGGTGCCAAACTTTGAAAAGCAAAAGTAAGACCTCAAAATGCATAACATTTGGGACCACGTATTTAAACAAGACTTGAAGGTTTTGTTTATGAAGAGTTATAATGCTAACCTAGAAATATTTTCTATAGAGATTGATTTTGAAAGCAATAAAATTTATAACATGTTTGGAATAATTTTTATTCTAATGATTTATAGTAAAAAATGATGACACAGGGTTAAAGGTGAATTCCAAATTTAACCTGCAGTTATGAAGTAGAAAAATGATTCATTCTCCACAGATAAAATGAGAGTTTTATTTTATCCTTGTTGGAGTTTTCAGATATATAAGAAGGAATCTTTATACCTTGTGTATATTTTTTTCAAATTTTTTAACTCAAAACTCTCAACAGGAAATAAAGACACTGGTGTGAGTAGCTGGGTGGCCATTTAGTGGTTGGTGCTTGCGGTGCATTGTCTCAGATCTAGAATATAAGCAAGAAATGGAATAAGATCCACAGACTTCAGAACATCACACAGGGGACTGTGATCTCAGCCATTAGAGATCAAGAATGCCATGTTGTTTGTCCTGCACTTTACACAGATCTGTGCCAGCCCCCACACTCACCTTGCTGGGCATGTGAACAGAGAATATATTAAATCCTTTGTGATAAATCAGTTTGTGGCTATGGAAAAGTGCTGTAATGACAGAAGAGAGAACACCTATGAAGAACATGCAAGTAAATTACCATATGTTTTTGAATAGAGCAAGGCTAGTTGTGAGTCAGGATTGCAGCAAGCTGTATGGTTACTCAAGGAGGCCTTAAGCAGAGGAAGGAGTTCTATCAGCAAGAATAAATCCAGAAAGATCTGAAGCTGCTTCACTTCCCAGCATCCTCTTCAAATTAACCTTCCAATCACTCTTTCTAGGTTCAATATTGTTAATATGTCCCTTTTCTTCTCTTTCCTTCCCTTCCCTTTCTTTTCCTGGTCCTTACTAGATTGAGATATGCTATCAAATTTGATAAAATAGCAATCGTATGGTTATACAGATGGATGTAAGAACATATCCATGCTTTAATCTTATGTTCTTGTGAATGTACTTTTACATTCATTTCAAAACACAGATTCAAAAATTCTGAAGAAAAACTACCAAACTTTACATCTATCTTACAGAGACCCTAAGAACTGATAGTTGTTATTTCATTATGTTTAGATGGCTTTCTTTCTCCCAAGCTAAAAAATACAGGGAACATGATCTAATCATATGTGAATAGATACAGAAATAAAACGTATTAAGAACAAAGAACATGTGTAAATAATTGCCCAGGCAAAATGGCAACTAAACTGTTCTCTTGCTCCTTTGCACTCTCAATGATGTAAATGGTGCCCAATTAGTTCTCTTCCCTGTCTTCCAATAGACTTCCCTCCCACTACCTTTGGATGCTCCCATTGCTTTAGGAAGAATTACGTAAATAATTTTCACCAATAATTAAAACAGGTTTGTTTCCTTCATGCTCTCTTCTTCCTCCCCCACCAGAGGCAGTGCCCAGTAGGACCTTAGGGAATACATATGGAAGATGTAGAAGCCTCCTTCAGACTGGGTCCTTCAAACCCTCTCCACTCTTGCCCTCTGGTCCCACCCACAATCAGAAACAGCCATGTGGAACTGCTACAAGAACTGGAATTTGCTTTTATTGTATTATATTGCTGGAATTTGGAGTTTATATGTTACAACAGCTAACAGTACCTTATCAAACAGATTTGCTCTCACATCCTGACTCTGATTATTTAGCAAGCTGTTTGAGATTCTATTACAGTGACTTTATGCCTCACCAAGTAGCTATCAGAAGAGTTGCAGGGCACAAAATAGGCATACAGACAAGAGGTTATTCCAGTCTTCTAGAAACCTGGTACTCAATTCTTGTGTTTTTCAATCTCATGTTTAATCTTTACCAAGAAGCAGTGAGCAACTTACTTCATCGAATCTTCCATTTCTTCTCTTATGCTCCATTCCAGCTGGGATTCATACATTCACTACTAACAAGAAATTTATTGTGGCCAAAATGAAACACAAACACAGTTTGCATTTCATAAGAGTACATCAGCATCATAGAAACACATTTCCATTCCCAATGCACTCAAAGTAGATGGCTTGTGGACTATGACATAATACTGCCTCTCAAGACACAATACTTTTTAACAGTTCTAAAATATGCCTGTTTTTCTGAAGCTTTCTCAGGAACAAACTAGAGTTTAAAGCTTTTTTAAAATTTCGGTTTCTTGTAATGATTCATTTATGCAGGAAATTCATAAAGAAATGACCCCAGCAACCCCAGCTGCATTCCTTAAAGAAGCATGTGATTGAGATCCTCTCATTCCCAATAGGTACCATGGTCAGCTCCCCATGACTGGCAAGAAGAACTTTCCTGGGCAGGAGCAGAGTCCAGGCTCCCTGGAGGAGAGACTGGCTCTACTCAGAGGTCTTGTTACATCAGGACTTGGTGGGCCGGGGGATTCTGCCTCCTGTTCATCGCACACCTGCTGCAGAAGGCCAGGAGCTGTTTTGTTGAAGTTAGATGGCAGGAGACAGGAAGGAAGGATACCAACAATTCCTAAAATGCTACTACAATTATCCAGGCAATTGGTGCAGGTGCCTTGAGCCAGAGTAGCTGCCATGGAGATGATGAGAAAGGGTAAGATTTGAACTTTCTTGGGCAGGTAGTGCAGACTGGGAGGGAGAACCTTCCATCAATTGATTTAGTTGGAATATAAAGTTAATGTTAAATGGCTAACTCTCTTACCCCACCATACCAAGCTTACTTCTGTGCTGTTCCCATTCTAGCCTCTGGAATAGGGCTGCAGAACCTGCCCTTAAATGTGACTCCCTATACTAACTTGCAAAGAAGACTGAAAAAAAAATCATTTTTCAGGTTTCCAGCTCTGCTGGATCCTTCAGCTAGATATCCATGTGTCTCCCCATCTCAAAAAGTGATAACTCGACTTCCAGTTGTTTAAGCCAAAGACCTTGGAGTAACTCTACACACCGTTATTTTTCTTAGACCCTATGGGCAGTCTGTTATGCAATTCTGTCTGCAATTTCCTCCCATGATAGCCTGAATCTTACTGCTCATCGTTTCCATGGCAACTCTGAGCCAAGACACCAGTACCTATTGCCTGGATTATTAGAATAGTGTTTTAGGGATTGTTGGTATTTCTGCTTTATTCCTTCCTTCCTGGTTATCTATTCCAATAAAACCAAAAATCTGTTAAATTTGTGAAAATGTCCCTTCTGTGATCAATCTTCTTCATTGGTCTCTGTCTCATGCAGGGCACAAAATCCTTAAAATGGCTTCAAAGGATCTATCATCTGGGTCCCTTAACTCCCTTCCTTCCCAGGGCTCCATAGACACACCCCCGACTTGGGGTTCTGGCCTGGTTGCTCTCTGTGTCTGAGATGCTCCTTCTCACATTAGCTCCACACCCTCTCCAATCCCTCCTCCATCAGAATATTACACTCCTCACCCACACCTTCTGCTTTATTTGTCCTTAAGAAGTGCTACCATTTTGCATGTCACATATGCAGTTTTTCATATATGTCTATTTGTAGCAAGCAAGAATGTAGAATTTTTTTTGTCAAAAGTAAGACAGTTTTTTAAAATTATACTTTAAGTTCTGGGGTACATGTGTAGATCATGCAGGTTTGTTACATAGGTATACATGTGCCATGTTGGTTTGCTGCATCCATTGCCCCATCATCTACATTAGGTATTTCTCCTAATGCTATCCCTCTCCAATCCCCTAACCCTCTTCTATCTCTCCCCTCGTCCCGCACCCCCTGACAGGCCCTAGTGTGTAATGTTCCCCTCCCTGTGTCTCCATGTGTTCTCATTGTTCAGCACCGACTTATGAGTGAGAACATGTGGTATCTGGTTTTCTGTTCTTGTGTCAGTTTGCTGATTTGTCTGCTTGGTTTACAAATGGTAATATTCTAGTGCCCAAGACAGTTCCTACCAGACAGTAGGACATGTAGTACTGTTCAATGGACATGTGTTTCCCCACAAAATAATTATGTTGTTGATATATATTGTTAAATTAGTAGTTGCAATTTCAGAGTAGCCACTTGCATTTTGTACAAAAAAAATTTGTGTACTTTTATTAGGATGGATTCTGTGATATTTGTTTTTCAGGGAGATAAGGAGCAGGAACAGGAATGAGGTTGCTTTCTCTTAGAGTTTGTAAAAAACGATGGTCTGGTTTTGCATAGTTGGGTCAAATTATACTTCTGGAAACTTTTGGGAAGAAGTTCAAAATCTTGGGTATGATATGTGTGGACTGTTTATTTCCTATGTTTCTGGTTGTGTTTGCTTGTTCTGGCTTGAGTTCATTTTCTTTTGTTGTTGTTTTAGGTTAGTCAATGGATGGATAATATTCATGGAACATTGACTGTGTATCAGGCACTTGCAGGACCCAGATGGAGATAAAGCAATGGATGTACCAGGATCATGACTTTACAGAAGGTTAAGCTGCAGCCATTCTTCACACATACACATGCTGCATTGTCTAAGATCAATAAAATTCAGATTAGAGGGCAGGCACGGTGGCTCACTTGTAATTCCAGCACTTTGGGAGGCCAAGGTGGCTGGATCATAAGATCAGGAGTTCAAGACCAGCCTGGCCAACACAGTGAAACTAAAAATACAAAAATTAGCTGGGTGTGGTGGTGGGTGCCTGTAATCCCAGATACTCAGCCGAGGCAGGAGAATTGCTTATACCCAGGAGGCGAAGGTTGCAGTGAACTGAGATTGTGCCACTGCACTCCAGCCTGGGTGACAGAATGAGATTGTATCTCAAAAAAAAAATTAATTAGAGAAAAGATTTTGGAAGCACAGGTGCCTCAGAAGGTGGTAGCAGCCACAGTACAAATGGTTATTTTGGGTGATAGAATTATCTACAACTGAATCTCCCTCCTCATTTATTAGTAAATTGCCTATGAAAAGTAAGTCATGAGGTGAAGATAGATATGAGATTAAATTCTCTTTTCCTCAGCAACACCAAATCATTAAACAGAAAGAGTGTAAAAGCAGAGCTTTGTTCCAAAAGGCCTCACATTTAAAACGTATATTAGCATGAATTATTTATCAAGATCCTTAAGAAATATACTTTAGATTGGTGAAATTGCAAGACAAGTGATGAAGGAAACACACACACATGCACACACACTCAGAAGCTGGGCCCAGAGCCCCACGAGTAGAGGCTTCCCCAGTGAAGGAGCACAGCAGGCTCCACCCCATCTTGAAACTTCAGAGATAGACGAACTCCATCCAATGGGATAGGTTTTATATCCAAGAGCAGTGGCCCTGAAATTTTTCACTCCTACCCCTGAATGCAACTTTTAAAGAACAGAAAGTTTCACCCCTCATTTGTCAGAGGCACTGATATTCCAGTTGTCATTCCACTACTGTCCAAAAGATGTGGGAAAGCTAACTTATGAGACAAAAAATAAAGAAAACCAAACCAACCTTATCAACTAGTCCTGCATAAAAAAACCAGAATCAAAGATAAAGCCTCCCCACGATTCCCTCGAATGGCAGAATCACACACTGTGGCCCCAGCTCACTCGCTGAGGCTGCTGGGCTGAGGGTGCTGCTGGCTTAGTGTGTGTGTATCCCACACAGATGCATGGACCTGAGGCCTGAGCAAGAGGCAGATGATACTTCCTAAAGACCCCATGTCTGTGGCCCTCTACCACATACAGAAGTCAAAGGAAGATGAAATGGTGCCAGTGTCCTGTGAATTTCTATACAGCCTGAAGGTGGAATGGTTGAGAAGCAGTTTTTAGTATGCTTAATTTTAATGAATATTTGCCTTGAAAAATAGAGGATTTTTATTATTGTTGCTCTTCAAGAACATATAGATGACTTTAGGAGACAGAAATTAAACACTTCAACTACTAAAATAAAAATAGAGTTCTTCACTTCAAAAACATTTTCAAATTTAAAGTGTAATACTTAAACACCTCTGGCTGTTTTCACTTAAATGGATAATTTGTTGCCTTCCTCTCAGGAGTCCAAGAATGAGCTGTCATTCTTCCTTGTTCCTTATTTTTGTTTCTGTTTTATAAAGAGAAAAAGACTTTACTTACTCACATATTTTTTTCTGGAAAGAATGTTATTACTGTGTTGTTTGAAAAGTTTTGTGTTACTCTAACTAGTTGAGGCATACAGCTTTCTGCTACAAATGAAGCTCCATACAAACATTAAATATCACAAATAAAAGTATATGTAGCTCTAAATATTTTTTTATTCCTTGTCCTTATTCAGAGGTTCCCAGGCTCTCTGACCTCATTTCCAGTTGCATCAAGAACACCCAGGGGCATAACTCTCTCAATGAAAAGCAGCTCCACAGACCGTTGCATCTCATCATGCTCCTGTGCAGACACATCCTCTGCAGGGCCTGACCTGTCTGCCTCCTCCTGGAAGGCAGATCTTAGAATCATTAGAATTGACTTTTCTATCTGCAAATGGCAGCCACTAATTTTCATCACAGTTTGACAGTTGGCTTTTTTACATTTATATCTGCCTGTCTCTGGCCCCACTGCTTTGAGAATTCCATTATGAGAATTCCATTTGAGAATTCCAAAATCATTATGTCTCAGCATGCCTGTCTTTATATTATTTTACCTTTCATAATAAGAAGCACTCCCATATTGGTTTATTTATCTGACTTGCTATTCAAGTTGCTTTTAGCTCAGGTAATTTTCCAAGCTCCAAGCAGATCATGCGTTATCCAGAGGAAAGAAGATACAAATCAGAGAGAATTGGGCCTGCCCCAGAACAGAGCAGCCTGCAGCAACACAGAGAACTGAGAATTCCCAGAGACTAGTTAGACATTTACTAGTTATTTGTGGACAGAATAAAGAAGGATATCCAATCCCGCCAAAGTGGTCACAAAGACAGATAAGCTTCACTGGCCATTCTAAAACTACAGTTGACCTCAGGTAGGATGAAACCCTAGAGACAAAGTCAGCCCTCCCCACCGTGACAGTTGACTTGAAGTATGCTGGGAAGGCCACTGCAACAGAAACAGCTAGTTGCCTACCCAGGATCTTTTTCCAATTCCTCTTTGGCAACAAAGCCCTGAATTTGTTAGAGGTGGTGATACGCACAAGCTAAAAGATTGCAAAGTACCTAGCCTTCCTTGGAACTAATTTCTAGCTAGTGTGCTACGTTGGTAAAATGCAAAAATATGCTAAAAACAGGAACACAGATCTGCATAAAGGGTTTTTTGTACTTCTTCCCTTCCTTTTTATCAGGAACACAAATGAGATGGCTGGAGCTCCAATAGCCATCTTGGACCTGAAGCAAATATGAGCATGTCAGCCTCTGACTTAGAAAATCAAAACAGAAAGATGAGAACAGATTGGTTCCCTAGTGTTGCAGAAGGTGGAAAACTAGTTCTTAACTTTCAACCTCTGTAATTTGTTTCCACGAGAGAAAATAAGTCATTGTAATTTCTTGTCTATGCAACCAGCAGATGGAGTTCCTATACAATACAGTCTCCTATACATTGTACTCAACCCCCATGTGCATGCACACACACACAAACATGCAAACTCAGTATGTCTGGAGCAGATGACTTATTAAGTTCTTTGTATATGACTAATTTTATTCACAAAGTGGACTATTCTAAGCAAATTGAATATAAAGGGAAGAATCGTGTGGAGAGCAAAAGAGATCTTTAAAATGGGAAAAGAAAAATCCTAGGTAAAGGAGGCAGAGATATATTTGAAAAAATTTACAGTCCTAAACTGTGTGTCATATCATTAAACAATATCCAAATCATCCATATTTATATTAATCAAGTGTAAAAACATGACCCCACAAAGAATGAAATTAATTTCTGTAGTTGAACTGTGAATTTATGGTTGAATATTTTTAATTTTTTTATTATATTTTAAACATTGAGTTAATACAGATCAATTATATATTTTAAAAGGTGAATGCCTGTGCTAGTTATGTTCCTCATCCAAGGCCTCATCAGCTACTCTTAGCATGATAGCATCATCCATATAGATAAATAATATTTGATCAAAAGATTAACTCCAGAGGTAGCAACCATAAGCACTTCAGCTACTTTTCTTTCCAGTGAAAATCAGATACATTTTGTTAATTAGTATTAAAAAGATTGGATTTTATTTGGTGAAATTAATAGTGTTTCAGATATGAGGACTTCTCAATATCACAGTGACACAATCCTTATTCCTATCAGAACCAGTTGCAAGAATCCTATGAGCACCTCACCCTATAGCCTTCATAAAGTGCCCAAAGCCTAACTCTGAAACCATCCTGTGTTTACCCATGGACTTGCTGGAAGCTGACTAGGTGTATAACTAGATTGGTCTGCAGAAAAATGTCCTGTCTGCTCCAAGAGGTGGTTTAACACCACCTATGGAAGATGACCCAAGAGGACAAAGACCTGGGGATTTACTCAGCTTACTGAACCAGGATGCATGACTGTTCTGGACCTGCTCACTATATTAAACATTTATTAAGGACATGATTTTATGGGAAGCACATCACAGTTTCTGATCTACCTTCACCCAAAGTCAAGGTGTGCGGCAGGAAAACTATAGACCTCACCAATCTTTGACTACTGGTGGCTACACATTTACCAATAAGATCCAACCAGTTATTAATGATGGATATTCTTAGATCAGTTTACAACAGGTGCCAATGACAGATATCACCACATGACGATTTGTTAGGCCTGCCTCCAGCCCTATCCCACATTGCACCTCCATTAATGAATTTGAGTCAACCTTCTCCTTTGCAGCAAAGGCAAAGGAGGTTATTCAAAGTGTTTCTCCATCAGACCCCCCCAATAAAAACTAGGTTTTACTATGAATTGTTTCAAAATAAGACAACCCTGTATACACTGCCAATGTGCTACCTAAATGAAACCCTGTTATCTCACCTCTTGCCTCTCTATAGAGCATGGCCAAAGAAATAATTATCTCAATTTACTTGTCTATTTTTAATCTATTAATTATTATACTGCATTGTCATTATTGAGCAGGAAATGATCAATCATCCACTCTTGGGAGATTTAGATGATGTCCAAGAAGGATCCTTGTTTCTGGGTTTTTTCAGAAATAAGTTTGTATTTTCTGTTTGAGCTGTAAGAATAAGCAACTCTTCCCTAAATAGTGGCCTAAAACAGCTTTAATCTGAGCTGAATTCAGACACTACCACCCCCCAGCTGATAGACAAACAAATGCTGAATGTTGGATTTTTTCCATTATTTTAATCATAGTCAACCCCAGCTATCCTAGCTCTCAGCAGCCAGTTGAAACAATTGATTTCTGACTTCTTATTCCATTTATTTCATAAAAGCCTCCAGCCTCTTGTATATCACTAACTCATTTATAGTGTTTTAACTGAAATGACAGAAAGTCTCAAAAATGAATGCACTTCTGCTAAGTGACATCAACATTCTACTCACATCATGATCTCCCTGGCTCCTCGGTCGGAGATTCAGTCTGTTTATGCTCCAGAGCCCTCTGAGCAATGAGGATGTACTCTGGGCTACCAAAGCAAGAAAAGAGTGTCCGTCTCTCCTTTGTGTAAGAGTCCTTGGTGTCCTCCAGGATCGCATTACCTTTACTCCAATAATTTATGGAGATTTAAAGCAAGAGCCCTTTGAGATTTTCTGACAATGTTACTATGTGAGGCATATTTCAAAGCCAATCCAAATACAGCTTATTTCCCAGAGAAAAAAATTGTCCAGGGCTGTATTTCAACTAGGGGACTGACATTCATTTCACCCCAGCATCTCGAAGCTTCCCTGCCTTTCCTAAGTGGCAGAAAAACAGTCAACACAATCCACTGGTTCAAAGAAATAAGACGGAGAACCCTGCAGTTAGGAGAGGGAGTAGAAGCAAGGGAGAGTGGGCTAAATGATGGAAAAATATTTGTGAAGGTCACAGCCCTGAGATACAGGGTGACTAAAGCTGACATTTAATCACCTGTGTACAGAGCGATCTTTCTCCCACATACATTACCACTATACTAACTATACAACAGGGCTCCAGCATAATCATATTTATAGAACATTCCATCTGCTCATGGCAGCAAATACATTCTTTTCATGTTCATATGAAACATTGGGCAAGATAGGCCACATACTGAGCCATAAAACACACAATTACAAAATTAAAAGAATAGAGAGCATACAGTATATTCTTAAACTACAGAATTAAACTAAAACTCAATAACAGAAAAATAGCTAGATTATTTCCCAAATATTAGGAAAATTAAAGACATTTCTAACTAATCCGAAGTAAAAGAAGAAATTTTAAGAGAAAATATAAAATAATTTGAATTAATGAAAACAAAATGTATAATTTATTAAAATGTGTGTGATGTAGTGAAATTCAAGGGGAAGCTACAGTGTTGCATGCAGATATTACAAATGAAGAAAGAGTTAAAATCAATAAACTAAGTTTTCATTTTAGGAAACTAGAAAATAAGGGCAATTTAAGCCCAAAACATGCAGAATACAGGAAAATGGTTTTTTAAAAATAGAGCAGAAATCTATGGGGTGAAGGGGGAATCACAGGACAAAAATAGTGAACAGAAAAGACATGAAAAGGTTGGTTTTGAAAAGTTCAACTAAATTGAGAAGCCTTTCAGCAGGGAAATGTCAGAAGAAGGACACAAGTGACAATTCGGAAATGAAAGACAGGTCATTACTACTGTAATTCTGATTTAAAAGAATGATAAGAGTACTATGAACAACCATACTAACAAATGTTATATCATAGGTGAAACGCACCAATTCCTTGAAAGACGATAACTGCCAAAATTCACAGAAGTAGCAGTAAATGACCTAAACAGACCTATATCTGTCACATAAAATGAATCAATACTGAATAATCTTTAAAACACAACACTACCAGGCTGAGCTGCTTTTTTATTTTGAGGGTAGTCAGGGTCTTACTCTATCACCCAGGCTGGAGCGCAGTAGCACATTCACAGACACTGCCGTCTCAACCTCCCTAGCTCGAGAGAACCTTCCAGCTCAGTCTCTCAAGTAGCTGATACCACATTCATGCACCATTGTGCCTGGCTAATGTTTTCTTTTTCTTTTTTGTAGAGATGGGATCTCACTGTGTTGCCTAGGCTGAGCTTTAACTCCTGGGTTCAAGTGATCCTCCCCACTTAGCTTCCAAAAACACTGGGATTACAGTTGCAAGCCACCACACTTGGTTCAGATACTTTAACGGATGCATGATGCCAAATATTTGATTTAAAAAGATATACCAATTTTCCAAAATTTCTTACAGATTATCCTAATACCAAAACCAATAAAGACCAGTTTTTATTATAGAAATAAAAACTAAAGTCTAGTATCTTTAATGGACACAGATGCAAAAATATATTTAATATAATATTAGCAAATTGAATCCACAATTCTATAATGAATTATATACCATGATAAAGCTGGATTTATTTCAGGCATGCAATATTGGTTCATCATTCAAATATCAATCAATGTAATGTGCCATATCAGCAGACTAAAAAAGAACAATCAAAGAAGAACAAGCATATTAATTAATGCAGAAAAAGCATTTGAGAAAATAAAACACCCAATCATGAAAAAAATTTTCAGACATCGAAGAATAGTTGGGAACTTCCTCAACCTGATGAAGAGCATATATAAAATACCAACAGCTAATAACAAACTTTGCAGTGAGAGAATAAGCATCTTCTTTCTAATATGAAGATAAGACAATGATGTGTCATTCAATCACTTTCATTGAACATGGTACCAAAAGTTGTAGCCAGCTCAAAAATACAAGCAAAAGAAATAAAATATATACCAATTGAGAACAAAAAAACTGGCCATGATTCATACACCGATGACATGATTATGTATGTATAAACTCCAAACAAACTAGAAATATAAACAACAAATGCAGAAACAAACCAAAACCTCCTGCAACCAGTAAGCAAGTATATCAAGGTTGTAAAATAAAAAGTTAATGTACAAAAGTCAGATGCACTTCTAAATACTAGTAAGAAATAATTATCACTAAAAAAAGCATAAAAAATGAAACAGGTAAGTTTACAAGACAACATACATAGTATCTGTATGGAGAAACTGTAAAACATTGAAGAAAAAGGAAAAAGTCTAGCCAAATAGCCATTACCTGTTCATGGATTGGAAAACTCAATATTGTTAAGCTGCCAATTCTTTATTTTTTCTTTTTTTGAGACAGAGTCTCACTCTGTTGCTAGGATGTAGTGTTGTGGCCTGATCTCAGTTCTCTGCAACCCCCACCTCCTGGATTCAAGAGATTCTTCTGTCTCAGCCTCCAGAGTAGCTGGGATTACAGGCATGCACCACCACACCTGGCTAATTTTTGTATTTTTAATAGAGATGGGGTTTTGCCATGTTGACCAGGCTGGTCTTGAACTCCTGACTTTAGGTGATCCACCTGCCTCGGCCTCCCAAAGTGCTGGTATTACAGGTGTGAGCTACTGTGCCTGGTCCAATTCTTTCTAACTTTATCCGTAGATCCAATGCAACTCCAGCAGGCTATTCAATTGATATCAACAAGCTGATTATAAAGTTTATTCAGAAAAACAAGAGTCCCAGAACAGTCAACGCAGTATTGAAGAAGAACAAAGTTAGAATACCGACTACCCAATTTCAAAGCTTACTATAAATCTACAGTAATCAAGTCAGTGTGGTTTTGGTGACAGAATAGACAAATATATCACTGGAACACAATAGAGAGTCCCAGAAATAGATCAACATGAAAAGTCAGCTGATTCTTGACAAAGGCGCAGTGGCCAATTGACGGAGTTTGTCAGGAGACAGCCCCGTACAGTGCCTCCAGTGCAGGAGTCCCCCATGTTTGACGGCATCAGGCCCACTTTCCAGTGACTATCTGCATACACAAATGCAAAATTCGGTGTGTACGGTGTGAGCTGATTTCAGCCAGGTGCCATATTTAATATGCATAACCGATGTTAATTATTAACTTTACAGATATTAAATTAGTCTAACTTTCTTCACACTGTTTGTTCTAGAAGAAGCAAGCATCTCTGGACGCAATGGCCCCTGGTTTAAGATCAGGTGTTCCCAAACTTTAGTGTGTTTCAAAATATCAAAATCACCTGGAAGGCTGGTCAAACAACATGTGTTCTCACACCTGGATATCTGAATCTGCAGGTGGGGCTGGGGAATTTGCTTTTCTTTTTTTCTTTCTTTCTTTCTTTCTTTTCTTTCTTTCTTTCTTTCTTTCTTTCTTTCCTTCTTTCTTTCTTTTCTTTCTCTTTCTTTTTCTTTCTTTCTTTTCTTTCTTCTTTCTTTCTTTTCTCTTTCTTTCTTCTTTCTCTTTTTCTTTCTTTCTCTCTCTTTCCTTCCTTCCTTTTTTCTCTTTCTTTCTCTCTCTGCCTCCTTCCTTCCTTTTCTTTCTCTCTCTCTCTCCTTCCTTCCTTCCAATTTATTGGTTTAAAATCCACTCATTTATTAGTTCATAGTTCTTTAGCAGTCTGGCACAGAGGATGATGAACATAAATGATGGAAATCATATTTGGAAAAATTGTTATCTCTCATTGCAAATGGATTCTAAACTTCAGACATTTTAGGTAACATAAAATATTACCTTCCTTCTTTCTTTCTCTCTTTCTTTCTTTCTTTTCTTTTCTTTCCTTTCTTCTTTCCGTCTTCTCTATGCCAGATACCAAACACTGCATGTTCTCACTCCTAAGTGGGAGTTGAACAATGAGAACACATGGACACAGGGAGGGGAACATCACGCACCACACACTGGGGCCTGTCCGGGGTGGGGGACTGGGGGAGGGATAGCATTAGGAGAAATACCTAATGTGAATGACAGGTTGATGGGTGCAGCAAACTACCAAGGCACATGTATACCTATGTAACAAATGTGCATGTTCTTCACATGTACCCCAGAACTTAAAGTGTTAAAAAAAATTAAATAAAAAAAAATCCAAGGAAAGCTACCTTAATCTTTGAGAATTTGCATTTCTAACAACTTCCCAGTGAAGCTGAGTCGCTGGCTCTAGGACCAGGCTCTGAATCCCACTGCTTTGGACACAAAGCAGAGGGGGAGCTTAGAGCAGAACACCAGGTTAGCACTCGAAAGAGCCACAGTAGTGGAAGACAGGATGAGCGAGATGAGCCAACGACAGACTCCCTGCTGTCAACAATGTGCTGCAATTGACGTATTTCTGAATCAAACTTTACTCCATCAAATTCTCACATACTCAAGATAATTGGTATCAGGCTCATTTGCTTGATAAACCAGATGATTCAGAGCCAGTTTGGTATTAAAAACAAAGAAACGGCACAATGTGGGCATCTGGCCACAGGTGACTTTTATGTTACCTAAAATGTCTGAAGTTTAGGATCCATTTGCAATGAGAGATAACAATTTTTCCAAATATGATTTCCATCATTTATGTTCATTATCCTCTGTGCTGGACTTCTAAAAACTATGAACTAATAAATGAGTGTATTTTAAACCAATAAATTGATGTGAATTTATCAGGCAGCAACAGAAATCCAGCAAAGAGAACAACTAATGTACACATTACTGAAACTAAGGCTAACTTTTATCAAGAAGATATTTTTAAATGACTTTACATAGTTTGCAAATTTCAAAAGACATGAACTTTCCTTCAGAGATGCAATCTTTCTACTTCATTTTTAATTGTCAAAATATAGAAAATCACATTTCGATTTTGAGCATTTTAATAAGAAACTGCTAAACTGCAGATATTCCATTCAACAGTCTCTTAATAAGCCACTACATTATCTGGATTAGAGGCTACTTCCTCTGTGGTTAACATAAATGGGTGCTAAATACCACAGTCCAGGCTGGGATGATGTGGGAAGCAGCTCTAGGCTTGTGCTAAAATGTAATCGTTTTTTGGTCAAGGTGGCACAGCCACACCCATCTATTGGAAGAGGCCTATTTGAAACAATGTCCCAAAGGAAGAAGACAGCTGATGAGAGGCAAGGGAGGTCGAAGGCCTCCGTGAGGTTCTCAAAGTCAGGTTTTGCCAATAGATGAAAATGGAGATGGGGTTTCTTTTTCCTCACACTAAATATGGAACAGGTAATTCCATGCCCAGATGGTTCCACAAAAGAGAAACCTGGTGAAAGGAGCTGAAGGTGGGGAAGGGAAGAAGGAAACCAGGGAGAGACAGGGAATAGAACAGAGATTGCTACTGAGAGGGACAGGAGGGGCAGAAAGCACATCCACCGCCCAAGCTGCCTCCCCGAATCCTGTGCAGCTTTGGGCTCACTGCCTGTGGACTAAACCCAGGTTTTGTTCTTTTATTTTTCTTCATATGACCTGGTGGCCCATTAAATATATGTTGAGTTGGGTATGAAGACTAAGGGGGAAGAGAAAGCGGCAGAAAGAGAGATACCGAGAACGAACAGGAAAGAGAGAGTCTAATCTGGAATTAAGAGTTTGCAAGGTAGTGTCGGCAGCCACCATTATGGTGGCTAATTTCTTCTATTAAAAAAAATAACATAATCTTCCAATTCACCTGATACCTGAAGTCCAATAATTTACCACGATGTGGGACTGGGCCACTTGGGATTTAAGCACCCAGCATATTTTAGTGACCGAAGTAATGAAAATTCTAATCAAGCCCACAACAAAAAGTTTGCAGAAGAAATGAATGCCTTCAAGGACATTGCAGCCAGCGGCTGACGTCCAGAAGTCTGATTGCTGAAGGTGTCATCTAAGATTGAAGAAATATAGATTTTTCTTCCCCCCGATTCCTTGAAATTCCTCTTCCCTTACTCTCTAGCTTCATTAAAACTCCCTGCTGCTGCTTTTTGTTAAAGTGGATTTGGGAGCTCTCGCCTTCTTACCTCCTCGTTTTGGCTAGATGGAATAAGCCTTTCTCTGTCTCCAAGCACCTGTGTGTAAGCGTCTGGCCTCAGTTGCATATCAGGTACGCAGGACTGAGTTTGGGCTTCCAGAGCTGAGATACAGCCAAGGACGTCATACAGTAGGAAGGGAGAGGATAACACACTCGCCAACAAGCCCATTCTCTAAGATTATTTTTACCTGTTTTGAAGCCTGCTTGGCTCTGGGCTGCCTGAGGAATAAGATGCCACTTTTAGTGAGGGAATAAGACAGTTTAGGAACAGCTGAGAAAAGCAGAGGTGAAGGAATAATTAGGAACAAATCTAAGCCTAATTCACAAAGTCTTCTTGGCCCCAATTGTAACACATCCTCCAAATAATCAAATGGAGCAGGGTGATGCTTGTTTTAGGCATCAGGTGAGCTTTCAGGGACACGTGAGGACAGCCTTGACATTGCTTTCAAGCTCTGTATAACCAAGCCCCACCCCCAAAGATCACTTCCTTTTCTATCCTGATGTGAATGCTGACTGAGATAAACTCTAGCAAGCTGAGAGAACTGTTCCTTACAATAAATGTAATCTCAAAGGTAGAGTACCTCATTAACCTGGCTGCTTAAGGAGAGTAAACTACACAGCACTTAAGGAAAGGGATACACAGTTAAGAAATTAAATAACAAGAATTAACAGCACCTGTAACTTAAAGAGGCTACAAGGGATACATAAAACAAACCCTTGAATAGGATACATTTTAGGAGGAATTCTAAGGAAGCCCCACTTTACAAAGAGCAAATTTAACTGCTTAAGAGCATATTAAAAGAAAAGATGTAAAATTAATGCAAGTTAGTTTCCTATGAAAACAGTCAAATCTTACCAAATTTGAAATTATTAGAATTATGTAATTTAATCATTTCGACTTCTTCCCGTGTAACTGTTTAGCCAAACTCCAAAAGTCCTAACTGTTGAGATGTAGGTCTTCTGCAGACAAACCAGTGTGAAAACGGATTCATTTACTCCCAAGTTACAAAACCTTCAGGCAAAATGATCCACAATTAGCCCCTGAGTCATTGTTACAGGCAGTTTTGGAAAATGAAATGAAATTTTCATCAACATTTTACATGATTCATTCTCCTTAATTTTGTAGAGGGGCGCCATGTTTTCGAGTAACATTGACAAAGACAATTAACAGACACATATTTTTTTTTTCCTGAAAAATCAATGAAAGTGTGGTAAGCAGGTTCAAGTCTGAATCCTGAATTAACATCTTCTCAATTTCCTGCTCTAAGGTTGTCACTGTCAGTGGTAAAGGGAGGATGAGGAGAACTGGTTTTCAGAGGATGGTGGCAGTGCTGGTTTCCCAGGAGGTCTGTGGGGGTGGGGGGCTGAGAGTGGAGAAGGAATCAGAGGAGAAAGAGGTCTCTGCTCTGTCCTGTCTGCTGATGGACCCTGTAGTGGAGGCCACCAAGCCCATTTTGGGGTCCCTAGGTTTTTCTAGACACCATGCCCTCTTCCTTGCCATTGCCCACTTTCTCACTGGCCGTCTGAATTTGTCCGTAGATAATATACAACTTTTACCCAACAATTACCCTCTGGGCAGGGAGCAGAACACCAAAGCCTGCCTGAGCCTCCCATGGGAATTACAGCACAAAACTAGGACCTTTTTTAAGGTCTTTAGCATCTGTCCCTGGATAAGTGAGCGAGCCCACAGCTCCGGATGCCCGGTGCAGCTCACTGACCTGAAAAAATGTTTTATTTAAACTGTCCCCAACCTCCTTGTCAGACGAAATTGTGCCTAAGGAAGCATGGTTTGATACTCTTCTTATGAACTCATGAAAGGAACAAATGATGATATATGGGACTCCACTCAAAAATTGATGAAAAAAAGTCCAGATGTCAGGCTTCACTTCATAAAACCTGTGAAGAGGTGAGAATTAGAACACTGAAAACATTTTCACCCCAGCAAAATGGGCTTTTTGGTTCCTATAACAGCTTCTTAACACTTTCACAGTTACCTATGCTAATAAACATTTTTAAAATATTGACTGCATTTGAGTAGATATTAAAGTATTTTGTGAAACTCAGACTCCTGATGGTTCCTGCAGAGGACCTGCCTGCAAATACAGGTGAGCCTCCCTGTGGACCCCTAAGTACACTTAGAGGAGACTTTGCAAAGCCCTTAAAAAGCAGTTGCACACATCCTTATGGATTTATCTTTGTTTCAAAAGGTTTGTCCTGTTGTACGTCCTGTGCTTTGTTTTATGAGCACTGATAACATTTATTAAAGGTTCTCTGAATATTCCAAAAAGCAAACAAAGCAAGTTTTCCTATGACTTACAAATCATCAAACCTCACCTTTCTTAAGACCCACAATATTACAAAACTAACCTGCAGGCTGAGGTCCAGACCAGTGTCTGTATCAGCCCAACTGAGGCTGGCAGGATGCTGGGGGCCTCACTGTCTACTCTGAGTGCCCTGAAGTCATCATGCCTGAACATGGGACCCAGCAGAACCTGGAGACAGCACTGTGTCCCCACAGGGCCACCAAACTGCTTCTTCCCTCTTATCCTGGAGTCACTTTCCAATTCACCCAAATGATCAGCTGAGCTTACATGATAGTTTCCTCGTGGGCACATGACACACCCGAGGGCACCCCTAGCACGCAGCCACTCACTCATTGTCCTGATCAGCCCTTCACAGCCCTGCCCCTAGGCTGGAGATCCAGATTCCCAACCTGCCCTGGGGTTGAATCCCAATCCAGAGGGAGCCCTGGAGTCCAGCTCTTCCGGCAGGGGGCTGCTGCTGCACCTCTCTGAGCACCGCACTGTGGGCACCCTGTACCTGGCCAGTTCCTCCTCGGCCTTTCCATACTCAGGCGCGCTTGGCCCAGCACTGCCTCCCTGGCTCCAGAACCCCATCCACTATGGGCTCATGCTCCTCAGATCTGGCATCCTGAGTGAAGCCCAGCCCAGTCAGGACACTGGACTTGATCCCTGAAAGCCAAGTGAGGGCAGCTGCACCCTCACCTGGGAGGACAGCCCAGGTCTTGGAGGGACAGCAACTTCCCATGGCAGGCAGAAAATGGAGAGGAGCCTCACAGGCAGCCCCCTCTCCTCATGAACCCTTTCCCTGAATTCTGCTGAACTCCAGGTCAGGACTCAAACAGGGCACTGCCTTTGTATTTTGCATTTTTTTCTCTTTACTTCTAGAAAACCCGAGTCTACCTTGGAGCACACTCTTGAATGTGGCCTGTCATCTTGTCCCCATGTCCACTTCTCTCAGGCATGCCTCCTCCTTAGTTCCACTGCCATCAGCGTGTCTCCCTCTAGACCCTCTTCCTCCATGTGGCAGAGGCCACTCACTTCTAAATCAAATCTTGCTTCCCTTTGCTGAAAAACTGCAGCTGCTGACCCATGAAAATCCAAACTCCACAGCTGGCCCACAACCATCTTTACCCCACAATTTGCTTCCGATCTTCCTCATAGCCTATCCCCCTACCTCACCACCTGCATGATTAGATTTCTCTACAGGAGCGGAGATCCACTGTAGCAGTGGCTCCAGTAAGAACGCTGATTTCTGTCTTCTAAGAGAGTCTGCAGTGCAGCAATCCTGAGCTGGAGGTGGGGCTCTGCCGCATTCAGAGACTGGAGATGGGGTTCCTCACTTACTGCTCTGCCTCCCTAGAAGACGCCACCCTCCTGGGCCTTCAGATGGATGCCAGTGTAGGATTTTATTGCAATCCACAAACTCCTACCCTGGCCAAGAAATAAAGCAATGCAAAAAGGAATACACAGGCATGGTTTGAGCAACTCAGGCGATGATGCCAGGCAGCCATGTTCCAGAAGGACCTGGGGAGCCCAAGGGAGGGCTCGGTGGTCAGCGGGGAACCCAGAGTGGAGTGCTGTTCTTCAGAGCCCAGTCGCCAGGTGCATCTGCTTCACAGGGTTGGGGCCCGAATCTCTCTGTGCAAGGACAGCATGTGGTTGGGCTGATTTGGGTCTCACCCTTGGCAAGAAAGGATATCTCACTTTGATGGCTCTTCACCAAGTGTGTGCATCACTGGGGCTGTGAAATTCTCCAAAGCAAAATTGGGATGCTACTGTCTTGCACAATGAGGGTGTATACTCCCCAGGGGGAATGTCCACTGCTCACCAGAGATGGACAGTTCTGCAGACAAGTGGGCAGGACATTATCCCTGCAGCAGGAGTGGGGAAAGGAATAGGCAGAGAGTGGGTGGGGGGGGGAGTGGGGAGCCGCTGAAGTGAGAGTGAGATGGCTCATGGGCACAGAGCATTAACTCACCCAGAATCCAAAAAATAACCTGAAGGCCACACCAGGCAGTTTTGATGTCTTGCGTATAGTGGGAGGCCACTAAGGGTAGATGGTGAGAAGACATGTAAGCTCATTTTGATAGATGTTTGTAGGGTAGACTAAAGAGAAGAAAGACTGGTTACAGCGAGGCCAGTTAGGAGGCGATTGCAATATTCAAAGAAGACTCAAAAATGCTTAACCCAAGGTAGAGAGAATGGGAGTGATAATGCTGAAAAATAGATTTATTTTTGGAAAAGGAATTTAAAACTGTATCTTTTCAAGCCTAATCATTTCTCTGTTGCCCAAACTCTGTGCTGCCACTTGTGACCACACAGGCTGTGAAAAGCACGTGGAAATGAATGGCTCCCCTGAAGTTGTGGGATGTGGCAGCCCTGCCTGGAGCTTCTGACATATGCAGGTGAATAAATATCCAGTGCTTTCTCACAGAGCTCTCCAGTGACTGACAGAATAAATCACATGTCCCAGCAAAGGAAGGGAAGAAAGCCAAAAATATTGAAGGCAGGCAAGGAGGGACCAGCAAGCAAAGGACAAATAAAACCATAAGAAGGATTTTATATTCTGAAGGTGATGGATCTTGAACTGCAGAAAGAAGAGATGGATAGTTAGAAGCAGAGCAGCTGCAGAAAGAGGAAATCAGCAATGCATGTTTAATTTAACAGTTCCCGAAATCCAGTTACCATTTTTATTCAAGCATATTGGTGTGCCCTGCTATTCTCAAGAAATTATTCCCCTTTAAAAGTCCTGTGATTTGACTGGATCACTATAGGAATGGCTACCCACTGGCCATTCCCATGCCTTTCTCCAGCTACAGAAGCCAGAGAACCAGGCATCCTCTTCCCAAACATTCTGCAGCTGGGAAGGGCCCTATAGTCCCATCACATGGAGAGAGAGGGGCAGGGTACCAGGCTGTGGGAAAGATGTTTCCTTCTCTGTAGAAGAGAGGAGCTCTCTTCTAGCACTTATATCCCTGCTTCCTGCCTTGGCATGTTTAGATGTGAGAAGCCACTTTGTACCCATGAGAGAGAGAAGCAGAAGAGCTGTAGAGATGCTGACCCATGTCCGCCATTATGGGGCTTTAGAACCACTTTCCCTCTCTTCCGGTAGACACTATATGCTCTTATGATTTAAGCCACTATTCGCTGGGCCTTCTGTTGCACACAGATGAAGATACCTGAGTTGATGTAGTTCCAAGTGAAGGGTATAAACACATTGCTTGTATAACAAGTACTTGAATGGACATGATTCTATAACAAGGCCTATTATCTAAGATTACCTATAATCAAAGCTAGATAATTTATTCACTTTAATTTTATGGAAAAAATATTATTGAATAAACCCTACTGTATAATCAGCTATCTGATGATAAAAGGTACTTAAGCAGTAAAGGAATATTCCTAACCATTTCTTCTGGATGTTACTCCCTGGAAAAAAAGGGTAGCATTTATAGACTGGATGAATAATTACAGTATTAAATAATCATTTTCAACATCTAATTGAAATTATTTTCTTTTCTTAATTTTCAATAGTTATACAACATTTCAATTTTTATAAAACAAACACAACTTTTTGATGATATAAGTTGTGTTTGTTTTATAAAAATTGAAATCTTGTGTAACTATTGGTTGGTTATTTATTAGTTGACGTTTTTTCTATTTTCTAATACATGACAAGCATTTTGCTTCAGGAATTGGTGTCTTTATCTGATGTTTCTTTTTTTCTTTTCTTCATTCCTGAAATGAAATTACTGGGAGCTGGCATATCAAAGATGTTTTGACCTTAAAAATTAGATGAACTAATTACAATTGGGTTTTTAAAAGATCAGGCATTTAATTTCCACAAATCTCTGCTGCCATATTATTATAAGTTGTTTCATCAATAGCAGGCAGTCTATGACAAGGGATTTCATCAAGGCATTGGGATGGATATGCCTCGTACAATGTGGTTCTACAGATTGAGTACAAATTGACTTCAAGTTTCATCGACCCATCGTCTTATAGGTCAATTTCACAAATTGCCTTACAGATCAATTCATAAAATAAATGGAGGTCTAAACATTTCTTTTAGGTCTTGGCGTAAGTAGATTATAAATCAAAAATAAATTTGTCAGTCTTTGGGAAATGTGGTTTAATCTACAAAAGTAATACATTGAAGATTATGAAGGTAAATTTGCTGAATGGTCTATTGAATTTGCTATTACATGTTTGGCTCCCAGAAAATTGTTCCTTAAAAGACAAACAAAAAAAATTTAAGTCACAATTCTATTTCTTTATTTCTCTCTTTGCAAGCCAGATTTTTAAGAACAACAACACTTGGCATGGGCATCTCCAGCAGGAGGTAGCAGAAGAGTGCTGAAGTTGATGGTAGAAGCTGAGCTCATTTCCTGATCATAATTAATCTGTATGTGATCACAACATCCATGTTGACACACTTAATATTAATTTTAAAATATTGAACATGGATATGTCAACCTACATAACAAACAGAGAGAGGCTCTCTAAAAGTAAAAGATATTTATTGAGGCAAAGGGCATTGCAATGGGCATACATGTACCTTAGTAAACTATGTAAACATTCAGGAATGTAAAGGAAGACTATGCTTTTTAAAGAAAAAATGAGGAGTGGTACATAATTATTTTGAAATTATTATTCTTGGCTATGATGATCAATAACAAAGATGATGCTACTGCAAGGTTGGACAGATAGTTTTTGGGGTGATGTCCTCACGGAAGTATTTTTTGGCATAAGGGCCTGATGGTCTTTGTGCAAGGATGTGGGTTTTGCAATCTTTGGTGACAGTTTTTGTTGTCAGGCATACAAACATGAGAACTCTCTTTTCATAGATTTCCTCAGCTCCATGTGTCATAGTTTTTTTTTCTTTGTATATTTTTAACATGAATGACTCCATTTTGATTCTGACAACTTCCAAAGAGACAGTTCAGATTTTTCTAAAAGGCCTAGCTATTTGCATTTGCAAATGACCAAACATCAGAGTCTTCAAGAAATTTGGAAAACTCAGAATTCCTTAAATTGCAGGTCTCTTATTTAAGATTAACTGTTATCAAAGCTAATTTATTCACTTTCTATTTTACAGAAAGAGATATTTTTGAATAAATCCAGTTATATCAGATACCGAAGGTTAATTTTCCTGAATTTCGGTGCTGTTTATATTATCAATGACTAACCTGGACTGCAGGTGAAAATGGCCAAGGAAGACTTAAAAAGCACGCCCAGCCCAGTGCAAAAAGCTATGGGCTGAATGCTATGTTCCTTGCTGAATGTTACGTTCAGCCATATACAAGAGCATCCCCGGCTGGGCTAGCACTTGTGCGTCAATGCAGTGCCCTCCTTAAATATTAATAAAGTGAGCTCAGTTGTTGCCAGAAAAACAAGTTGAACTTAGGAGAGCTTCTCTGTTTCATGCCACGTAAGCCTGCTTTATTGGATGTGTTACTGAGCCAGGAGACATAGAGTAGTGCCTATGAGAAGAAAGAAACACTCAGAGAAAATGACAGCCACTTAGGACTCTGGCACGAATTGCTGCTTTAAGGAAGGAGAAACATCTTTTTTGGAATCTGAAGAGCAAATTTCTCACCTCCGCTTACATTAAACAAACAGACAACTAATCCTCATGCCTCTGCAGTATTTGTAATATTCCTTTTTATATCCAAGGTCCTGTGTGCCTTGAGTCTGTACTATAGACAGGGGCTGTCAGGCCATCGTCCAGGCAAACATAGAAAGGAATAGTGATCAACAGTCAAGGGTACTAATCGACACAGGGCAAGAGCCCCAGCAATCTTCATTCTGCGTTCTTCTGCTTCTATTTTTACAAAGTGTGAAATGTACACCCTTTATGTAGCCTACACTGTGGAAAGGCCAGCAGTGTTAGCTGCTCAGGTGGAAGAACACAGAGAATGCCCCTCTTCCATCTTCTTCTTTACCTATCTCTGGGACTGTGAAAAGTTCCTGACTTGCTAAGCCTGAATTTCCTTGTCTGAAAAATATGGTTGCATGTCTCTGTGAGGGCCAACTACCAATAACGAACAAACAAAAATCCAAATGTAGTACCTGGCACATAGTGGAAATAAAAGATATTATATTATTACTCTTTGCTAATATTATACCTATACTTCATTTTCAATTGCAAAAGGGATCACAGTTAAGCTAGTAACCACTACTCTCTAGGGAACTGTAGTAAACTGACCCTTGATCATCTTCAGGATAAAAGACTTAGCATTGCATCTGTATCTCTTCGTGGTCTGCTTCCATGTACTTGCAATACCCACTGAGGGATATTCTTAGGTCCAATTAAATTGAGATGCATGGAACCACCACTAGAGCCACACTTGGCACCCAGTGTGCTTACACAGGGCAGAGGCCACAGCATGCAGCATGAAGAAACAGCTCTCCAAGGAGTTTCTGCACTTGTTGTGTACCTTTTGTTGTGACTGTCCTGTCAAACATGCATTGGTTATCCATGGATGGCCATGTGGCTTCAATACACCCTGCAGTTGTGCTCTAAGATAAGCAATGGGATTCCTTTCAACCTTTCTTTTTCAAAGCCATTGTGATTCTCAGGCTTTTAGTAGAGGACACTTTGGACTCTGCAAGAGAAATTTCTTTCTGCAATTCCAGTGTGGAGCGAGGTGAAGGTATAGAAGTGAGGACCTCAGAAGGGTCTGCCACAGCCACGTGTTCAGATGTGGTCCTTCTGCATCCTGCAGATGTGGCCTGGTAATAAGCTTTCCACAACCATCTTGACCAAGAAACCAGAATCCTCCATCAACTACTCCATTCAAAGGCCTCCTGACTGTGCGGATGCCAGGACTCCCTCTGCAAGTCCCTGTGTGGCCACCTGCACCTGAATGTCACCCTCTGTCCCTCCTGGAAACCCCTACTCTTACCACCACCTTGTGAAATCCATGTACTTGGAAGGTTCTCTGCCTCCACCAGCACCCAGGATCCCACTGCCTGCCTGTACAGGTTGCTGTTCATTGACACCCCCTCCTGCATGCCAGAGCGGCTTCTGATATTCTCCCAGCAACTCCAGACTAGCTCCAGCCTGGCAACATTGAAAACTTCTCCACCATATGTTGGTTAAACCATATCTTCCTCAGTGAGGCCTAACTCCTCCTGAGTTTGTTCTTCCTTGAGTGCTCTCCCTCAGCCAACTCTTTAGGGCACCTATAGAGTTTTCTTATGTTGTCTAGTTGGTCTTTAATCAAATTTAATAATTCTTTTTATTAAACATCTCCTTTTTAACTGGTGGTATGATTTCTATCTCTTGATTGGACCCAGAGTACTAATCTAGCCAACAGGATTGATAGGGAGAGACAGTGTCTAGATCTGAAGCAGAGGGGTGAGTTGTTTTTCTGCCCACGTAAGAAGATAATGTCTCCCTCCAGGGTAAAAGTTGGGCAGATCTGCTTCCTTCCCCTTATAAAAAAGAATGCTATTTTCCTGAGCTCTGAGTTTATCAGCTGCAAGACAAACTCTCCACCTTTGCATGCACAGCATCCTCCCAGGCTCACCTGTGATGACCTTGGGGGTTGGAGGATTTAGAGCCTTGCAAATATGCAGATTGTGCTTCCTGCTGTGCCTTGATTAAAATGAATCTCTCTGTCTCTAACCTGGAAATCTCATGTCCACTGCTAGCTTCTATACAACTTTGAAAGGCTAACCTGTTAGTTTGCAAGTGGAGGAAATTTTCAGACTTCATAATTTTTGACAGCAAATGAGATAAAATCAGGGGACATATGGGATCCCTTGCACCAGTCTGTGCATCTGTTCAGCAGTCAGGTGGGCATTCTTTTAGCTGTTTCCTACCCCTGCCTCATGTAAAAGCTCAGGTGCAGAGAGATGAGATTCATCTATGAATGGAGGTTCCTCCCTAAAGCCTCATGTTCCACAGTAGCCAATATGTCTTATAACAATTCCATAGTTACAGCTTCCAAGGTTTCTGCAAGAACATGCCAGCTCCAAGAGCCACCACACTCTGGGAAGCTCATAGCTCTAGCTTCTTTCCAGGGATTTATATAGTTCTCTTAGGCTACAGAAATTTGCCAGTCAGGGGTCTTTTTCCCCATAATCAATATTGTCTTTGGATGTCATTGACATCCTTCCTTTATCTAATTTCCAGGGAAATAGAGGTAGAAAGTTAATTAAAGATGAAATCCTCAAGACAAAGGAGAAAGGATTATTACGTTCAGCCCATACCAAGATTGTCTGTTCTGCATTTTCTTTCGATTGTGCACATAAAATTCTGTTTTCTCTATTTTGTCAATGTTTTTGTCAACTTAATATACCAAATTTTCTAAAACCTTTGTATTTTAATGCATACCATTTGATCTCCCTGAAATGCCCTTCTAACAGACTCTTTGTTTGCCTACCATAACTACCAAGTATTTTCAAGCATCATCTCTGGAAGATGGCCAACTAGATTCAGACAAGAAGAGCTTCTTCCACCAAGAGAGACTAAACCATCAAGTGGACAGGTACACTCTGAACAGATCCTAAGAAAGAAGGCATTGAGAGTGGACAGAGGGAGAATGCAGACCCTGGGGCTGAAAAAGGAGAAAGCAGGAAACTGGGCACAAGGTTGCTGAGCACGAGGACCCATTCCTGGCCGAGGCTTACCATAGTCCTGTAGGTGGCATTAGCCATTGCTAGCGGCTAGACCTGGAAAGAGCAAGGCTACCCTTCCCACAGCCCAGGAGTGCTGACCTGAACCTTACTCCCTAGAAAACAGTCAGAAATGAAACCAGTCAACTAAATGCAGCTTATACCACAGCCAAGCCCTAGAGGGCAACAAACAATATAAAAGCAAAAAGCCCCATTTAAAGGATAGCAACTCAAAGGCTAAAAGAACATCAGCCCATATGGATGAGGAGGGAAAACGAAATGAAACAAAACAAAACAAAGAAAAAACACAGTACAAGAATTCTGGTAACTCTAAAAACAACAATGACTTTTTACCTGCAAACAGCACTAGCTTCCCAGCAATGGGTCTTAACCAGATTGAAGTGGCTGAAATGACAATCATGGAATCCAGATTCTGGATGGCAAGAAAGCTCAGTGAGGTACAGGAAAAGGCTGAAACTCAATCCAAGGGAAACAGTAAAAGATTCAAGAGCTGAAAGACAACATAGCCATTTTAAGAAAGAACCCAACTAAACTTCTGAATATGAAAAACTCACTACAGGAATTTCACAATGCAAATGGAAGCATTCACAGAATAGACCAATCTGAGGAAAGAATCTCAGAACATGAAGATCACTCCTTCAAATCAACACAGGCATACAAAAAACATTTTAAAAAGAATTTTTAAAAATGAACAAATCTCCTGAGAAATAGGGGATTAGGCAAAGAGACCAAACTTAGGAATCATTGGCATTCCTGAAGGAGATAGAGAGAGAGCAAGAAACTTGGAAACATATTTAAAGATATCAGCCATGAAAATTTCCCCAACCTTGCTAGACAGGTTGGTATGCAAACTCAGGAAATTCAGAGAACTCCCAGAGAAATGCTATACATGATGACCACCCCCAAGAAACACAGTCATCAGACTTTCCAAGGTCAATGCAAAAGAAAAAAATAATTATAAAGGCACTTAGAGGAAAGGGACAGGTCACATAAAGAAGGAATGCTATCAGGCTAACAGTGTATTTTCAGCAGAATCCTTATAAGCCAGGTGAGATTAGGGTCCTATATTCAGCATCCTTAAAGAAAAGAAACTCCAACCAAGAATTTTATAACAAGCCAAACTGAGGTTTAAAAAAATTTTTTTTGAGATAAACAAATGTTACAGAAATTTTTACCACCAGACCTGCCTTACAAGAGGTTCTTAAGGGAGTGCTAAACATGGAAATGAAGGATGGATACTGGGCCCCACAAAAACACACTTTAGTACATAGTTCACTGACACTATAAAGCAACTATACAATCAAGTCTACATAACAAACAGTTAACACAATGACTAGATCAAATATTTACATTTCAATATTGACCTTGAATGTAAATCAACTAAATGCATAATTTAAAAGGCACAGAGTGGCAAGTTGGATAGAAAAGAAAGATCCAACTGTGTGCTGCCTTCAAGAGACCCATATCATCTGCAGTGACACCCATATGCTCTAAGTAAAGGAATAGAGAAAGACCAATCGAGCAAATAGAGAACCAAAAAGAGCAGGAATTGCTATTATTTCAGAAAAAAAAAATAGACTTTAAACAATAATCAAAAAGGACAAAAAAGGGTATTACTTAATGATAAAGGGTTTATTTCAACAAGAAGACATACCTATTCTAAATGTATATGCATTCAACATTGGAGCATCCAGATTCATAGAACAAGTTCTTAGAGACCTCTGAAGAGTCTTAGATAACCACTAAATAATTGTGGGAGATTTCAATACCCGCTGACAATGTTAGACAGATTGATGAGGTAGAAAACTAACAAAGATATTTGGACCTAAACTTGACACTTGACCAAATGGACCTAACAGAAAGCTATCTAATTCTCCACCCAACAACAACAATGTATACAGTTTTCTCATCAGCACATGACACATACTCTAAGACCGACCACATGTACATTCATAAAGCAATTCTCAACAAATTCAAAACAATGCAATCATACCAACCACAGTCTCAGACTATGGCACAATAAAATAGAAATGAATACCAAGCAGCTCTCTCAAAATCATATGAGTATATAGGAATTAAGAAACCTGATCTTGAATGACTTTGGGGCAAGAATGAAATAAAAACATATATTTTAAAAAATCTTTGAAACTAATGAAAACAAAGATACCACATATCAGAATCACCGTGACACAGCAAAGACAAAGTTAAGAGGAAAGTTTATACTGCTAAATGCCTATATCAAGAAGTTAGAAAGATCCTAAATTAGTGATCTAAGATTATACCTAGAGGAACTAGAAAAACAAGAGCAAGCCAACCCCAAAAATAACAGAAGGAATAAACAAAATCAGAGCTGAATATAACAAAATTGAGATGGGGAAATCCACACAAAAGAGCAGTGAAACCAAAAGTTTGTTCTTCGCAAGAAAAACAAGGTCAATAGAATGCTAGCTGGTCAAAACAAAGGGGTTACAGGCCCCATGCAACTCTGAAACCCAGCAGGGCAGTCATTATCTCAAAGCTCCAAAATAATCTTTGCTGATTACATGTCTCACATCCATAGTATGCTGAAGCAAGGGATGGGCTCCCAAGGCCTTGGACAGCTACACCCCTGTGGCTTTTCAGGGTACAGCCCCCATGGCTGCTTTTACAGGCTGGCATTGAGTGCCTGTGACTTTTCCAGGTGCACAGTGCAAGCTGTCAGTGGATTTACTATTCTGGGTTCTGGAGGATGGTAGCCCTCTCCTCACAGCTCCATGTGTCAGTGTCTCAAGGGGGACTCCATGTGGGGATTCCAACCTCACATTTCCCCTCTGCACTGCCCTAGTAGAGATTCTCCATGAAGCCTCCATCCCTCCAACATATTTCTGCTTGGACATCCAGGTGTTTTCAAACATCCTGTGACATTTAGGTGGAGGTTCACAAACCTCAAGTCTTGCCCTCTGTGCACTGGCAGGACCAACACCACATGGAAGCCACCAAGGTTGTGGCTTGCACCCTCTGAAGTCTTGGCCTAAACAGTACCTTGGCCCCTTTTTGCCATCACTGGAGCTGGAGTGGCTGGGTCACAGGGTGCCATTTCCCAAGGCTTCAAGGAACAACAGTGTCTTGGGCCTGGCCCATGAAACCATTTTTCTTCCTAGGCCTCCAGGCCTGTGATAGGAGGGGCTGCAGTGAAGATGTCTGAAACATTCCACACACATTTTCCCCATTGTCTTGGCTCTTAATATTCAGCTTCTCCTTACTTATGCAAATTTCTGCTGCCAGAGGCTTGAATTTCTCCCATAAAATGGGTTTTTATTTTCTACCACATGGTTGGGCCAGATATTCCAAACTTAATGCTCTGCTTCCATTTTATACGTAAGTTCCAATTTCAGGTCATCTCTTTATGAATGCATATGAGCACACACTTGTATTTAGAAACAACCAGGTCACTGCCTGAGTGCTTTTTTGCTTAGAAATTTCTTCAGCCAGGCACCCTAAGTCATCTCTCTATAGTTCAAAGTTCCACAGAGCTCTAGGGCTGAAGCAAAATGCCAGAAGTCTCTTTGTTAAAGCATAGCAAGAATGGCTGTTAATCTAGTTCCCAATAAGTTCCTTATCTCCATCTGAAATCCACCTCAGCCAGGGCTTCATTGTCCATATCGCTATCAGCATTGTGGCCAAAACCATTTTAAAAATCTCTAGGATGTTTCAAATTTTCCCATGTCTTACTGTCTTTTTCTGAGCTCTCCAAACTGCTCCAACCTCTGCCTGTTACCCTGTTCAAAAGTTGCTTCCACATTTTCAGGTATCTTTATAGAGTACCCTACTCTCAATACCAATTATCTGCATTACTCCATTTTCTCACTGCTATAAGAACTACCTGAGACTGGGTAATTTATAAAGAAAAGAGGTTTAGTTGACTCACAGTTATGCATGGCTTGGAAGGCCTCAAGAAACTTACAATCATGGCAGAAAGCAAAGGAAAAGGAAGGAACATTTTATAATGGTGGCAGGAGAAAGAGAAAGAGTGAAGAGAGAAACTGCCACACACTGTTAAACCTTTAGATCTCATGTGGACTCACTCACTATCATGAGAACTGCAAGAGAGAAATCATCCCCATGATTGAATTATTTCCCACCAGGCCCCTTCCCCAACACTTGGTGACTACAATTTGAGAGGAGATTTGGGTGGGGACACAGAGCCAAACCATATCACCTGCTAACCAGAGAAAGCCCTGGACCCACATGGATTCATAGCTGAATTATACCAGCCATACAAACAATAGCTGGTTCCAATCCTACTGAAACGACTGCAAAAAATTAAGGTAGAGAGACTTATCCCTAACTCATTCTATGAGTACAGCATCATTATTTTATGAAAACCTAACTGTGACACAACGAAAGAGAACTTCAGGCCAATATCCTTGGTGAACATAGATGCAAAAATCCTCAAGAAAATACTAGCAAACTGAATCTAGCAGCACATCGGAAAGCTAATCCACCAGATTAAGTGAGATTAATCTCTAGGATGCAAGTTTTGTTCAACATATGCAAAGCGATTAATGTAATTTAGCAGATAAACAGAACAAAAAACAAAGAACACATGATCATCTCAATAGATGCAAAAAAGTCTTTCAGTAAGAATCAACATCCCTTCCTGTTAAAAAACCCTCCACAAACTAAGCATTTGAAAAACATATCTTCTCAAAATATATACATGCCCTCAACATATCTCAAAATATATAAATGCCCTCTATGGAAAACACACATCCAACATCATGCTGAGTGGGCACAAACTGGAAACATTTCCCTTGAAAACTGGAAGTGGGCAAGGATGCCCTTTCTCACCACTCCTACTCAACATAGTACTGGAAGTCCTCGTCAGAGCAATTGGGCAAAAGAAGGAAATAAAAGGCATCCAAATATAAAGACAGGAAGTAAAACTATCCCTCTTTGCAGATAATATAATTCTGTACCTAGAAAACCCCATAGTCTCTGGACAAATCCTCCTTGAGCTGATAAACAACTTCAACAGAGTTTCAGTATCAAAAATCAATGTAAAAAATCAGTAGCATTTCTGGACCACAACAACAACCACGATGAATGCCAAATCGAGACTGCAGTTTCATTCACAATAGCCATGAAAAGAATAAAACACCTGGAAATACAGCTAACCAAAAAGGTGAAAGACCTGCTCAAAGAAATCAGAGATTATAAAAACGAATGGAAAAATGTTTATATTCATGGATAAGAAGAATGAATATTGTTAAAATTGTCATTCTACCCAGAGCAATTTACAGAGTCCATGCTATTCTTATCAAACTACCAATGATATTCTTCACAGAATTAGAAAAAAAATCATTCTAAAATTTTTTTGAAACCAAAAAACAGCCCAAATAACCAGGGCAATCTGAAGCAAAAAGAACAAATCTGGAGGCATCACATTACCTGACTTAAAAGTATAGTACCAGGCTACAGTAACCAAAACAACATGGTACTGGTATAAAAGCAGACACATAGACCAATGGAACAAAATAGAAAGCCCAGAAATAATGCTGCAAATGCACACCCATCTGATCTTCCACAAAATTGATAAAAGCAAGCAACGAGGAAAGGACTCCCTATTAAAGAAATGGTGCTGTAATAACTGGCTAGCCATATGCAGCAGACTAAAACTGGACCCTTTCCTTATATGCAAAAATCAACTCGAGATAGATTAAAGGCTTAAATGTAAAACCTACAACTATAAAAACCCTGGAAGATAACCTAGGAAATACTATTCTGAACATAGGACCCAGCAAAGATTTCATGACAAAGATGCAAAAAACAATTTCAACAAAAACAACAGTTGACAAATGGGACCTAATTAAAACAACTACTGCACAGCAAAGGAAGCTATTGACAGAATAAACAGGTAACCTACAAAATGGGAGAAAATATTTGCAAACTGTGTATTTGATAAAAATCTAATATCCAGCATCTGTAAGGAAATTAAACAAATTAACAAGCAAAAACCAAACAAGCCTGTAAAAAAGTGGGCAAAGACATGAATAGATGCTTTACAAAAGAATGCTTACATGCTGCCAACAAGTATATGACAAAATGTTCAACATCACTGATTATAAGAGAAATGCAAATTGAAACCCTAATTAGATGAAACCTCACTCCAGTCAGAATGGCTATTAATAAAAAGTCAAAATAACAGATGTTGTCAGGGTTACAGAGAAAAGGGAATTTTTATATATTGCTGATGGGAGTGTAAATTAGTTACGCCATGGTGGAAAACAGTCTGGAGTTCTCTCAAAGAACTTAAAGTACAGTTAGTATTCAATCCATCATCCCGTTAATGAGTATATACCCAAAGGAAAACAAATCATTCCACCAAAAGGACATATGCATGTGTATGTGCGTCACAACACTATTCATGGTAGCAAAGACATAGAATCAACCTTGATGCTCTATCAATGCTGGATTAGACAGAGAATGTAGTACATGCATACCATGGTATACTATGCAGCCATTAAAAAAAAAAAAATCATGTCCTTTGCTGCAACATGGATGCAGCTGGAGGACATCCTAAGCAAGTTAGCGCAGGAACAGACACCAGAATACCACGTGTTCTTACTTATAAGTAGGAGCTAAACATTGAGTGCATGTGGATACAAAGATGGAAGCAATAGACACTGTGTCTTTAATAAGGGCACTAATTATTAGGAGCCCATTTGTGGGAGGTGGGAGGGAGAATGGTAATGGTTGAAAAAGTACCTATTAGGTAGTATGCTCACTTCCTGGCTGACAAAATCATTTATACACCAAACACCAGTGACGTGCAACTTGCCCATGTAACAAACTTGTACATGTGCCCCCGAACCTAAAATAAAGTTGAAAAAATATCATGTCTGTTTAGGTAATCAAAATCTGAATGAACAAAAATATCCTTTTACTGACTGATGCACACCAGGAGACACAATCTCCAAAGAAACTACTTTGAAGTAATTAAGCAGGAGAAGAATTGTATAAGGTTTTAGGAAATAAAATATTCTGAAATGTGATCTGCCAGCAAAACAATTTACCTGCTGGCATGACCAAGAACAAAAGGACAAGAGGTGACTTAATGTTTTCTTGAGAATATTGCATTTAGTACTGTAAATTAGCTTTACCTGGGGTCAACTGGAAGTTTTCAGAAAGGAAAGAGTGGGGCACTTAAAAAATGTAGAGAAGATAAAAATTCAGAATCATTCCATAAAATGTAACTTTTCAGCCTCACCCCCCTAAAATGTTCTGTCCAGGTTTTCACAATGTCACAGGTAGTGATGTTGCCAAGTGTCAGTGCATTATGATTGTATCTTAAGAGAGATCCTCCCATTTGTTGAGAATTTTGGTTTTAAGTCATGATCTTTATATTTGTTATGTGAGAAGCTACAGAGAAGGATTTAAGACTCTGGGTGGTATATGGTGTGTGACAGAAATTTTCAACAGACAAGAGGAGCATTAATAACACCATGAAATACCCATGATGCAGGAGCCAACTCCTCCAGGGATCAGCCAGGAGAAGCAACCCCAATCCTGGCTCTCTGTAGAGTCCTTGATTATAGATATGAAGTTGTGTTACAAATTCATTATTTTTATTAATTTTTCATTATCTGAACCTCTTTACTGATTTTAAATGTTCCTGAGAACTACCTGGTGACATGGGTAGAGCATTCTTCTTTGGCACAAGCCCCTTGTAGAAATAAAGATGACATCTAGTCCTGCTCAGATTTGGACCATAGACTTTCAGTTTTTAGTTTTTCTTTAGGAAGCATTCTTATCTCATTAAAACAGTTGATCTACTGCCTAAACAAGAAATAAAAACTGAAAGTCTGTGGTTGATCTCTTGTAGACTTTTAAAAAACCACAGAACACAAAAAGAAGACACATATGTTGCCAACAAACATTTGAAAAAATGCTCATCATCACTGGTCATTAGAGATATGCAAATCAAAACAGATAGCATTTCATGCCAGTTAAAATGGCAGACACCACCTCACATCAGTTAGAATGGTGATCATCAAAATATCTGGAGACAACAGATGCTGGAGTGGATGTGGAGAAATAGGAACACTTTTGCACTGTTGGTGGGAGTGTAAATTAGTGCAACCATTATGGAAGACAGTGTGGTGATTCCTCAAGGACCTAGAAATAGAAATTCCATTTGACCCAGCAATCTCATTACTGGTTATATTTCCAAGGGATTATAAATCATTATATTATAAAGACACATGCACACGAATGTTCATTGCAGCACTGTTTACAATAGCAAAGACTTGGAAGCAACCTAAATGCCCATTGATGATAGACTGGACAAGGAAAATGTGGCACATATACACCATGGAATACTATGCAGCCATAAAAAATGATGAGTTCGTGTCCTTTGTAGGGACATGGATAAATCTGGAAACCATAATTCTCAGCAAACTGACACAAGAACAGAAAATCAAACACTGCATGTTCTCACTCACAGGTGGGTGTTGAACAATGAGAACACACGGACACAGGGAGGGGAGCATCCCACACTGGGGTCTGTTGGGGGGAACAGGGGAGGGACAGTGCGGGGTAGGGAGGTTGAGGAGGGATAACATGGGGAGAAATGCTAGATATAGGTGATGGGGTGATGGAGGCAGCAAACCACATTGCCATGTATGTACCTATGCAACAATCCTGCATGCTCTGCACATGTACCTGCACATGTACCCCAGAACCTAAAGTGCAATAAAATAAAAAATATGTATACACACACACACATATATAAAAAACCATAGAACACCAATTTCTAATGAGGTTTTATGTTTCCTTTATGGCTGTAAGGCATATAGCCCTTATGGCAATATAGTATTTTCCAATGTTTTTTGGTGATGATTGGAATGTCTGGTTTTCACCTAATGCTCTACCATTTCCTTTAGAAATTTAATAGTTTTTATTAAATACATATTTACCTAACTTGCTACAATCTTGACTTCTGTAAACATTTGGAGATATTATAGCCCAAATGTCTGTGTGTCTCCCAGAATTCATACATTGAAATCCTAACCCTTAATTTGATGATATTAGAGGTGGCTTTGTAAGGTAGTAAGGTAGTTAAGTTATAAAGGTGGGATGCTCCTGAATGGGATTAGTGTCCATATTAAAGGAACTCCAGAAATATTGCTTGCACCGTTCACCATGTGAGGATGCAATGAGAAGATGTCATCTGTGAACCAGAAAGCAGACCCTCACCAGACACTAAATCTGCTGGTTCTTTGATCTAGGACTTCCCAGCTTCCATAACTCTAACAAATAAATATCTGTTGTTTCAGCCACTCAGTCTGTGTTATTTTGTTATGGCAGTCCTAGCAAACTAATATGTCTTCCTACCTTAAGCAACTACAATGCTAAATAAGACATATGAAATGATGATTTTCAACACTGTACAATACACAGCACAGGTCTATGATACATGAAAGGTGGAACACAATCTGGGTGAGCTCTACATTTGCACCTGCTTAGTACCTCAAGGCATCTTCCAGTCCATGGAGAAGCGGGGAGGAACCCAAACTGAAACCAGCTATCTCACTGAGATAAAGACACAGAGATAAGAGTTTGAAAGGCCAAGCCATCTATCTTGCAACTGCCAAAGAGAAGGAAGTTTCAAAATGAGAAAGCTCCAGAGAGCTCCACAGAGGTCTCTTCAAATTTTTAGGTGACTACTGGTTGCACATGCAAGATAGGAACCTAACCAAGGGTGGGGAAGAAACAACTGGAAAGGCATAGGCAGAACAACTCCAGGAACTCACACAGGGGTGAAACAATTTTTGTTCCCACTGGACAGAGTGGAAAGACCTTATGAAATTTATGGCATTAGATGCAATACTTAAAATTCTAGATGGGTGTTGCCTTAGAGGTAAGAATAAATTCGCCTGCTATAAAGGCTGCTCTCAGGCTGTCTTAAGAAAACTTAAAACCAAGATTCAAAAAGATGAAACTGATTCTAAGTTCAGAGTGTGTAACAGAAATTTAAAAAAACAAAAAAACAAAAAAACAAAACAAAACAAAAAACAGAGGGAGAAGTGTGACTAACCCCATGAAATGCCCATAGCCCAGGAGTCAGCTGCCCCATAGATCAGCCAGGAGAAGAAGCCCCAGCCAATGATTTTGCCATTCAAATCTGAAATAAATAATTTTGTTCCAGAACAAGCCCAATAATATTTAGTAGAACACAAAAACCTCTAGCACCCAACAAGGGTAAAGCTCACAATGACATGCGTCTGATAACATTTTCTTTGTATTCAAAGAAGAAGAAAATGTAACCAATAACCAGAAAAATATCAATTAATATGAAAAACAAACAGAATCAATGGGTAAGATAGAACCTACTATAGGAGCTATTAAATATTCTTATATATTTAAGATAACGGAGGTTGGGCTCTGTGACTCATGCTTGTAATCCTAGCACTGTGGGAGGCTGAGGTGGGCAGATCACTTGAGCTCAGGGGTTTGAGACCAGCCTGGGCAATATGGCAAAATCTCATCTCTACAAAAAATATAGTCAAACATATTGGCGCACACCTGTAGTTCCAGCTACTTGGGGGGCCAATGTGAAAGGATCACTTGAACCCAGGAGGTTGAGGCTGCAATGGGCTGAGATCATGCCATTGTACTCTAGCCTGGATGACAGACTGAGATCACCATGTCAAAAACAGAAAAGAAAACAGAGAAAATTTAGGACAATAAGCAAAAACATGGAAAATATATAAAAGTCTCACAAGAAACTTTTAGAGATTAAAATAATACAATATCTGAATTTTTAAAAAATGCTGGGTAGACTTAACACCAGATTAGATATTATAGAAAATCCAAACTATGAACTTAAAGACATTGCTATGGAGACAAAGTCTTTGTAGAAAAAAAAGGAAGTTAAGGAAAAAGAGAAGAGAGTGCCAATGAGCTGCAAGATAACATCAAGCAATCCATGCCAGAGAGAAGAGGAGAGAAAAGAAAAGAAAAAGAAAATGAAGAAGAAATTGATAGCTAAAACTTTCATAAATTTGATAAAAAACCATTAGTCCAAACATCCAAGAAGCTCAAGAAATGCAAAAAGGAAAAAAACATGATGGAAAACCACACCAAGGCACATCATTACAACATTGCTGAAAACCAAATATTAAAAATAAATCTTAGAAGCAGCAAAAGAAAACACTCACATTCATACAAAAATAAAGACTACAGAAGATATTTTGTCATAAAATATGCAAACTAGAAAACAGCAATCATTCATATATAAATAGCTGAAGAAAATACTGTCAATTTAGAATTATTTACAAATAATTTTAAAATTGAAGGCAAAAAATAACTTTTAGACAAATACATCAAGATAATTTATCAGCAGAAGAATTCCACTATGAGAGATATTAAATAAAGCTTTGTAATAAGAAGAAAATGACATGAGATAGAAATTTGGACCTCTGCAAAGGAACATAAAACATTGAAAATGGTAAATACAGGCCTAAGTACAAAGGCCTTTTTTTCTCATTTCTAAATAGTGCTTTAAGTATAATCTCTTCATTATAATCTAAGTATCATTGAATGTCGAAAGCAAAAATATTAACAATTTTTAGTGAGATTTAGAGCATATGCACATTAAAATATATGGAAAAATGGCACAAAGAATGTCAGGGAGATAGTTAAATATTCTGCTGTAAGAATCCATAAACTGTAGGTGAAATGGCACATTGTTCTTTGAAGGTAGAGTGTAATAAGTTAAGAATACATTATTATAAAGTCTGACACAATCATTAACAAATAAAAAAGCTCAAATATCAATAACGGTGTTAAAGGGGAACTGTATAATACAAGCATTGAAAAAGAATCCAGTGCCAGGAGAATAGGAAAAAAGAATACAGATTAGAACACAAATATTGCACAAATATAATAAAAACTAATTATATCAAGAATTACCGTAAATGTTAGTGGTCTAACACTTTAATTAAAAGACAGATATTTTCATATTAAATGAAAATCTAGGCATGACTGTACGCTTTCTACAAGAGGCTCACTTTAAGTGTAAAAACAGAAATAGGTTATAAATAAATAGGTGACAAATGTATGCCATGCAAACTCTAATCAAAAAGAAATGATATATTAATATCAGATTGGTTATGTCAAAATCAGGGTACCTTTTAGAATAATAATTCCATTATTGAGGATGAAAAAGGCCTTATTTAAGCTAGAGTTGTCAATTCAATATGAGGATATAACAATTATGTGTATCTATCTCATAAAAGAGCTTTGAAGTACCGGAAGCAAAAACAAATAGGACTGAAAAGAGAAGTAAACAAATCCACAATTACAGTTGTAGAATTCAACGTTCTTTCTCAGTAATTGATAGAACAAGTAGACATAAAATCAGTAAGAATATAAAGGACATGAACAATACAATCAACAAACTTGATCTTAAAGATATATACAGAAAATTCTACCCCACAGCAGTAATACACATTCTTTCTACATGCCATGGACCAAATTCTGGGCAACAAAGCAGGTATAAATAATTTTAAGAGAATAAAAATTACACCAAGTTGTGTCTCTGATCCAATTAATTACAAATAATGAATTACATTAATTAAAATTTTGGTTGTGTTTAATTAAACCACTAAGTAATAATCAGTGCCAAAAAGAAATCTGAAAAAACAAAATATTTTAAAATTAAATGGCATGCTAATCAAAAAAAATCACAACATATTGAAATTTGTGTAATATAGCTAAAGCAGTGCTTAGAGTGTGGTAAGGTTTGAATGTATGTATCCCTCAACAATACTTATTTTGCAGTCTATTACCAAGGTGATGGTATTAGAAGGTGGAGCCTCTGGGAGGAGATTAGGCTATAAAAGCTCTACCCTGATGAATGAGACACATGTCCTTACAAGAGGGCTGGAGGATACCAGCTAGGTGCTTAGGCCCCTTCATCTGTTCTGTCATGTGAGAATGCAGCAACAAGGCGCCACCTTGAAAGCAAAGAGCAGCCCTCACCAGATGCTCAATTTGCTGGTGCCTTGATCTTGGACTTTCCAGCTTCCAGAAGTGTAGGAATACATTTCTATGTATTGATAAATTACCCAGTCTCTGGTATTTTGATACAGCAGCACAAACAGAGTGAGAAAACATGCTTATATTTGAAAAAAAAAGAAAAATCTCAACTGGAACCCTTTCTTCACTTTTCTTTCTCTTAAATCTTTCTACTTAAAACAAGATACAAAGGGAAAATTAAATGAAAACAAAAGCAGGCAGAGAAAAGGAATGAAAACATTTTTAAAAGTATAAACCAGCAACACCTCTCCAGGAGAACTTGGTCTTTTGATCACAGTGACAAGTATCTGATTCAGTCATACGTGAACAAGTTGAACTTCAAAACTTGTCCAAAAATAAGTGTTCAATTTGGAGGGGACATTAAATGAACAAACCGGCTCATGAATTGTTCCCTGGGTGATCCATAATTAACCCAGAACTGTCAAAAGGGCGACAGTGAAGTAGTGAAGTTCACTTCAGGTACATTTAGTAGGTACATCTGGAAACGAGGATTCTTCGTGTTGCTTAACTTAAATCAAGGTTTTAATTTTTGATGAATTTAAATACTCATTTGGTTAACAATCTGGCATTGATAAAAAGAGGGACTGTTTGTTACATGTGTTGCTTGATATCACAGGAACCTATAAAACAAAATTTAAAGCTCACGGCCATTTAGCTGAAACACTTATGACTTAGAGGACTAGTGTGCTATTTCCTTAAGTAAAATTCGGGAATTTTGGTTGTTGTCATCAGTGAATGTTTTATCCTAAAATTTGATAAATACACATATACAGCACTTTTACAAAAGGAAGCCTCTGTTACGTTTGCAAGTAACTCAACTTTGCAGTTCATATATTTCAACTATTCTAGGCACATGAACAATGGGAACACATGGACACAGGGAGGGGAACATCACACACAAGGGCCTGTAGGGAGTTGGGGGAGCTAGGGGAGGGATAGCAGGAGGGGTGGGAGGCTAGGGGAGGGATAGCATTAGGAGAACTACCTAATGTAGATGACAGCTTAATGGATGCAGCAAACCATTATGGCACATGTATACCTATGTAACAAACCTGTACATTCTGCATAGGTACCCCAGAACTTATAGTATAATAAAAAATAGAAAATATATTTTTAAGTCAGTGAAACTTATACCATAGACCCTGTCAATAAATAAATATTTTTGAAAATTCTCCAGTTCTCAACTTTCAATTGTAATTCTTAGAGACTGCAGATGATCATTTATGCCCTAGAGGCAGACTTACGATGGGTTAATTCCTATAATCCATCATTCTTCTCTTCTCCCAGTCTGTGTAATTCATCCTTTCTATACGTGATTGCAGAACTTCTGATGCCAAATTTTAGAAAATGTATAGTTTTGTGGCCATTTGCTGTACCACATGATTATGTGTATTGACATTTTCTATCTCGAGACTCTCAGGGTTCTTTTTACAAAATTTGGCATTTTCCCTCCAACATTTTTCTTCATGTTTGGAAGCTCCTCCTTGAGATATTACAAAATACAGAAAGCAAATTTTGAATTTCCATTCTTATAGAGATGTAATTTCATGTTTCACCTAGGATAGTCATGGATAGTTTTATTGCAGGGGAAGAGTTGGAAATATAGGTAAATGCATTTTTAAACAACTATACAATTAAGGAGTTTGTACTGTGACCTGTTTGATGAAAATCTACATCGTTTGTTTGCATTAGTAGAAATCTATCACGTAGATTATCTAGATTATTATTTAGATCATCTCCACCAGCTATCACGTACAAGCAATCATTAAGGAAGAACACTTCTTTCAAAATTAGATACTAATAAGCATACTAAGTTTTCTCAAAATATTAACCTTATAATAGAGGGGAAGAAGGGAGAAAATGTGGGTGGTCTCCTACCCTCTTCTCTAGCCTGAGCATCTGGGAACAGAGGTGATGCTGAGGAGGAAGCTGACAAGTGGAAGGGAGTAGGCTTAGCAACGAGGGTGATTTTGGCTCAAAGTAGCTTAAATCATAGTGGACTTCTGATGTTGACATCAGCCAGTCCTGAGGAAAGGAGGCTCCTGGCAGAAGGACCCAGCTTTGCCTCTCTGCTCAGCTCCTGTTCCCATTCTTCTAAAGCCAGCATCCTGCCTTGGCTGGCAGTAAGTGGGCAGCAGCTCCAACTTTACATTCCAACACATCCCAGAGGAAGAAAGAGACCTTCTCTTAGACACAAGGACACATTCCATAGGAGCCCCTCATGTCTCATTGGCCAGAATTGACTTGCAGGTTGGACAGTAGCTGTACCAAATAAACATTCTTGGCAGAAAACTTGGCACCTTCCAGTCACTTGGAATTTCAGCTGCCACTCTGGAAGACAATTGCTATAGGCTCAGACTCAGGCCCCAGCGTTCATCTCAAGCACATGCCTCACTTTCTTTTGTTTTCTTCCACAGACTTCTTTGAAGCCTCACTCCCTCTCCTGGAAAAAAATGTCAGCCCTCAGCCAACAAGGATTCCATAGACAATGGACACTTCCAGGAGGCACTGGCATCTGTCTCGGCAGTCCCAGGAGAATCAAACTGCTACCCACATAATGAGCCTTGCTGTGGACTTTGCCGCCTTCTCTGCCTCACTCTCTTCATTCCTCCCACCTGCTGCAGCACAATTATTTCCCTAATAAACTATATGATAAAACCCCATGTCTCAGGCTCTCCTTAAGGGAGACTTAAGCTAAGGGGCAGGGTTGCTTCTCTGAATTCCTACCCCCATGATGCAGGATGTAGTTCAAAATGGAAGCTAGGACTCTATTTATGTCTTTGAGCCTTTAAAGAACTGATTAAGTTTATATGCAATCAGGTCAGGGCTGGAGTGGCACCCAGGGTAGATTGCCCATCTTTGGGGTACTATTCACATCTATCTGACGTTTTAACACCCCTTGGAATTATTCAGTTTACAATCTGCATGACTGTACACAGCGGTTTGGGAAGGATAAGGATTGGAGTGAGTCTTCTCTCCCAGGCACATCTGAATCTTTGGAGCTGCCCCAAGAATCCTCTCATCTCACTGGATCTCACTACCCCACAAATCCTCTCATGTTATACTCACTGTGAAGCCACTGATGGTCAACTGTCTTTCTCAATAAATGATTGACTTTTTTTCAGTTTTGATTTGGATGACTCGCTTTATCACATTTGCTCTGATATATCCAGTTGGAGTAAAACAGATTTCTGGAAGCACGTTAGGGTTTATGTTAACAGTAGGAAAACTACCATCTTGTATCCTCAGTGACATTATTTGACACTAAACAATATGTAGTTTGTTGCATGACTTTGGAATCTTCACAGAATTCCTTTGCCAGCAGGAGTTGGTTTCAGAGTCTTTCAGTTTGATCATTACGAGTTGTATGGGTCATTTGTTCTGACCAAGAAGATTCATATTTATTCTATGTTCCATGTTGATATATTTGAACATAGCTTTTGACAAACTATGTTGCTTTTTATGTGAGATTGCAATAGAGGGTATTGTTTTTGAGATACCAACACTGTTTATGTGTGTAGAATACTTTGATGTGTCTGACCCAGCATTACTTCTATGGTTTAGTATGTCTGCTAAACTTTTGAAAGAGAATTCAACTTAACAGCGTGTAGAGAAAAAATTCAATTACCAGCATAAATGTCCAGGATTTTTCTTCCTTTCATTATTGTATTTTTCAACAATTAATTTGCAACATTTGTGAAATAATATACCAATTTATGTTCTATATGAGCTTATCTTCAATTTGTTTCCTAGTTATTGACAATTACTTAGTGTTCCTGTCATTGTTAGTTGAGCATACCTGATCATATTATATGAATACCTAAGGGTTAAAGTGTGTCAAGTGTTTTAATAAAAACTGAAGTAATGAAAGCCGGAAGGGAAACTCACATCAGTGTGCTCTGAATGTGAGAACTTCTGCCAGAACCTCACGCATGTCACTGACTTTGAGACTTATACTGGCTTTGGTAGGGAAGGACCATCGCCCCTTTCGCAGATGAGGAAACTGAGATGAGAAACAGCACCTGGTTTGTAATACAATTTGATATTGGCAAACAAAATATCAAATACAGGACTCCAAAATAATAAATGACTTATATTTTTGGATAATTTCTAGATAAAAGGTCCCTTTCAAAGCAAACATGCTTTCTGGCTGAAGATTTGTAAACTGCAGCTAAAATATGCATATCTATCATGCTACCAAATATATATAACTTTTCTTTTTAAATAATAATCTTAGGCATTTAATTGAGATGAAACATTTTTCTAAGCAATCCAAAGAACTTTAGTGCATTATTCAACCTGTTCACATTCTCAGTGGGCCTAAGCCCACAGGAAAGGAGCTGAAATAAATAAGAAAAGCTATGTGAAAAAGTACATTTCTCTTCTTGCTTCTCCTATAAGGAAATAGATTGACTATGCAGCAATTACACTGCTGAAAAGTAAACTTTCATGAAGGTAGTTGGGGAAAAGTACCCTAAAACCTCAACTAGAGCAGTCTTAGAGAAAATGTAAAGTTTTCCCGAATGAAAAGACTGTTCTTGTATTTATTTCGTAAGCTTTAAGTCGATTAATACAAACATGAATTAAACAACAAATATATCACCATTTTGAAGGGGAGCTTAATCAGTTGCATTTATAATCAAAATAAAACATATGCATGTCTGCATTTGAGATATGTTATACTGTTTCTTAATATAATTTTGTTATGTTACAATTTTATGGTTGCAATTATTAATGGCAGTAAGCAATGAAAATGGATGATGCAGCATGCTTTCAGCTTTCTTGGTACTGAAAAGCTCTTAGAAACTAAAGGGTAAGAAGATCTGTTCTGTTCATGTCATGCCTGTAGTTTCCCAGCAGATGAGGTAATTGTTCATGAGGCTGTAGACTCCATTTGTCAGACACCAAGCCACAGTATAGAAAGTGACATGCTTTAGCAAAGAATAAAGCTACCACATTTGATTATTTTTAGCACCAGAACATTCAGAGGTTAGTGATAATTACCATAAATTACCTTCATATTTATTTGTTAATGTCTTAAACTTGAGCATGTTAAAAGTCAATAAATATATTACATATATATGTATGTGTATGTACATACACGTGTGTGTGTGTGTATACATATATATATATATATATATAGAGAGAGAGAGAGAGAGAGA